>JAGGCT020003218.1:0-14835 GCA_017654935.2 Phymorhynchus buccinoides | reverse complement strand
TTTCCCTTTGATTTGCCTGTTATGTTCCCGGTCAGCCATATCTATGATGGAGCATTGCTTTGATCTGTGTGTCTATCTGTGTGTCTTGTGTCTGTTTCTGTTGTCTTGTCTGTGATGGATTTTTTCAAAAAACTACTGGACGGATTTTGATACTGTGACAGATGATAAACACCTTACTGAGGAAGCTCCCTTCGTATGTTCATGATCTTGGGATCGATTATTCGATTTTATAGTTGTTTTTTATTTATCAGATTGGTTCAATATTTCAAGCCTACAAGTGGATTTCAACCGAATTTTGTAGGGCGTCAAACACTCTATTGGAACAAGTGTTCGTTTTAATTGTCACGATCCTGCCAGATTTCTGTTATTTTCTGTTGATGAGTGTTCATTAACTTATACTCCTGCGAAATAGTAAAGCCCTCCTTTAAGCCAGCGCTGTCATTTGCTGACTCACTGTGTTGTTTCAGTTACTGAATGGACACTGAGGACAGGACAGATGGAGTAGTGTGAGGAGAAGACCTACACAGGCAGGTTTTGATGTTTACACAGTGTGTTTGTTATGGGGAGGAGAAGTTCTACACAGGCAGGTTTTGGAGCACAGTGTGTTTGTCTTTGGGGGAGTAGAAGACCTCCACAGGCAGTTTTTGAAGTTTACACAGTGTGTTTGTTATGGTGAGGAGAAGACCTAGGGGCAGGTTTTGAAGTTTACACAGTGTGTTTGTTATGGGGAGAAGAAGACCTAGGCAGGCAGATTTTGAAGTTTGCACAGTGTGTTTGTTATGGGGAGGAGAAGACCTACACAGGCAGGTTTTGAACTTTACACAGTGTGTTTGGGATGGGGAGGAGAAGAACTACACAGACAGGTTTTGAAGTTTACAAAGTGTGTTTGTTATGGGGAGGAGAAGACGTACACAGGCAGGTGTTGAAGTTTACAAAGTATGTTGTGTTATGGGGAGGAGAAGACCTACACAGGCAGGTTTTGAAGTTTACACAGTGTGTTTTTTATGGGGAGGAGAAGACCTACACAGGCAGGTTTTGAAGTTTACACAGTGTGTTTTGTTATGGGGAGGAGAAGACCCTACACAGGTAGGTTTTAAGTTAAAGTTTACACAGTTCTTGTGTTGTTTTATGGGGAGGAGAAGTACACACAGGTTTTTCAAGGTTTTGAAGCAGTTTTACACAGTGTGTTTGTTATGGGGAGGAGAAGACCTACACAGGCAGGTTTTGAATGTTTGACACAGTGTGTTTTGTTATGGGGGGAGGAGAAGACCTACACAGGCAGGTTTTGAAGTTTGCACAGTGTGTTTGTTATGGGGAGGAGAAGACCTACACAGGCAGGTTTTGAAGTTTACACAGTGTGTTTGTTATGGGGAGGAGAAGACCTACACAGGCAGGTTTTGAAGTTTACACAGTGTGTTTTTTGTGGGGAGGAGAAGACCTACACAGGCAGGTTTTGAAGTTCACACAGTTTTTGTTATGGGGAGGATAAGACCTACACAGGCAGGTTTTGAAGTTTACACAGTGTGTTTGTTATGGGGAGGAGAAGACCTACACAGGCAGGTTTTGAAGTTTACACAGTGTGTTTGTTATGGGGAGGAGAAGACCTACACAGGCAGGTTTTGAAGTTTACACAGTGTGTTTGTTATGGGGAGGAGAAGACCTACACAGGCAGGTTTTGAAGTTTACACAGTGTGTTTGTTATGGGGAGGAGAAGACCTACACAGGCAGGTTTTGAAGTTTACACAGTGTGTTTGTTATGGGGAGGAGAAGACCTACACAGGCAGGTTTTGAAGTTTACACAGTGTGTTTGTTATGGGGAGGAGAAGACCTACACAGGCAGGTTTTGAAGTTTACACAGTGTGTTTGTTATGGGGAGGAGAAGACCTACACAGGCAGGTTTTGAAGTTTACACAGTGTGTTTGTTATGGGGAGGAGAAGACCTACACAGGCAGGTTTTGAAGTTTACACAGGAGAAGACCTACACAGTGTTTGTTATGGGGAGGAGAAGACCTACACAGGCAGGTTTTGAAGTTTGCACAGTGTGTTTGTTATGGGGAGGAGAAGACCTACACAGGCAGGTTTTGAAGTTTACACAGTGTGTTTGTTATGGGGAGGAGAAGACCTACACAGGCAGGTTTTGAAGTTTGCACAGTGTGTTTGCTATGGGGAGGAGAAGACCTACACAGGCAGGTTTTGAAGTTTGCACAGTGTGTTTGTTATGGGGAGGAGAAGACCTACACAGGCAGGTTTTGAAGTTTACACAGTGTGTTTGTTATGGGGAGGAGAAGACCTACACAGGCAGGTTTTGAAGTTTACACAGTGTGTTTGTTATGGGGAGGAGAAGACCTACACAGGCAGGTTTTGAAGTTTACACAGTGTGTTTGTTATGGGGAGGAGAAGACCTACACAGGCAGGTTTTGAAGTTTACACAGTGTGTTTGTTATGGGGAGGAGAAGACCTACACAGGCAGGTTTTGAAGTTTGCACAGTGTGTTTGCTATGGGGAGGAGAAGACCTACACAGGCAGGTTTTGAAGTTTACACAGTGTGTTTGCTATGCATCGGTCCAGTGGGGTTAGCAGCACTGTCACGGTTTATTTCTAGTTATATGTGTATTGGTTTGTGTTTTGGAGGGAACACTAAGTTTAGAGTGAAGTATTTTGATCAGTTTATCCTCTCGTGTTTGCCCTCTATGCAGTGCCAGTGCAGTCCATGCATACATCACAGGGTTGAGGGCAGAGTTGAGTGGTAACAGGAACATTACCAGAGTGCCATGGAATTTGTCTGACCCAGTCACACCACATGTGATCAGCAGTGTAGCCGTGCCAAACACAAACCAGCACACAGCCTCCTTAGTGGACACTTTGTTCATCAGGTGGACACAGGAAAACAAATGTCTTTGGCTGGGATCCAGCATCATTCTGTACGTTGGTGTTGTTTTACGAGTAATAAACTGAAACAATGTGACAATCGTACACAGGGCAAAGTTTAATAATGTGATCACATTGAACCATGTAAACTTGTTCTTAGACCGATAGTGTTGAAACAGAGCCAACCGACACAGACCAGACTGGCCTGAAAGACCCCAGTGAGACAGTCCGGGTAGAAAGGGGATCAGAGACAAGATGATTCCCACAAGACACATCATAATTGTAGATATTACAGTTGAACTCTTATGGAATATCAACACATTTCTTGCAAAGAAAACACTTACCATTTGATCTGAACAGATAAATACCATGACAAACAACGACAATTCTTGGGATAAGATAAACAAAAAGCCACTGACTTTGCATGTGATGCTGCTGACCCATGTCTTTTCAAACCATATGTATTCCCCGTAAAAAACATAATTCGTTATCAAGGCAATACACACATGACATCCCATACATAATGTAGAAAACAAGATATGGGCGAATGTCAACATGAACCTGCAGCCAAAAATGTCTTTCACAGTAACGGAAATCACGACACAAACTGCATTTCCTAAAATGGCTGTCACAGCCACCAACCAGAATAAAATCACATGTACCTCCGAGGATAGAAGCGTCCCGCATGATGGAAGTACAGCCTCTATTGTTGAACATCTTGGTGTCTTCTGCTGCTTTGGAAATAAATCCACACAGCAAAACCTGTAATCTGATGAATATATATATTCCAAACTGTATAACTTAGAATACAAGTCTAATGGAAAATTTCTCAATGGATTTCCTTTTAAATCTAGCTCAACCAGCTGATGCATAGTTTTAAAACCTTTAGACCCAATTGTTTCGATATTAGAAAAAGAAGCGTTCAAATATTTTGTTAATCGAAGATAAGCTAATACATTGTTTTCAAGTACAGTGAGGCGTGTTTGTGATATGTCCATTTCTCTTAGCCCATAATGGATATTCCTTAATGATCTATTTATTATGTTTTGCAGAGAATTGTTTTGCATATATATAGTTTTTAGATTTGGCAAAAGAAAAAACCCGTTCAAATTCAAAATTGTTATGGCATTGTGGGAAAGATCTATGAACTGTAAGTTTCTGATTTTTACATCTGATATATTATCCATAAAACAACGAGTCAAGCTCAGGTAAATAAGGTATCCGTTATGTGAAAAATCATTCATTTTCATTCTTGACCATGCAGCATTGACATAGCGAAGTTGGGGAAAGACATTTGCAGGAAACGTCTGTCGACACACAAAGGAACCTCCCTGACAGAGACAGCCTTCGGGGCAGGTCATGTCACAGGTCAGTTCATCATCCTGCTGTGGACACTGACCCCAGCCATCACACAGGTGATCTTCATGCACACAGACTGTGGAATCATGACATTGGTAGTAATGAGGGCACGTGGTTCGCTCACAGTTCTGTTCGTCTTCTCCATAAACGCAGTCATTGAACCCGTTGCATCGAGTGTAGACAGGGAGGCAGTAGAACACTTCAGTGGGGCAACGAAAATGGGTGTCAGGACACCGCAAGTCCTCGGCTTTTACCGTCTCCCAAGTAAAGTAGCCAGTGCCATCCAGGTTGATGTAAAATCTTTTCATTGTGACTGTTCGTTTAATCACAGAATGGAACTTTGCAGCCGCACTGCAACCAATCTCATCAGAACTGTCCAAACAGTCTGAGAATTCGTTGCAGCGTTGGTTGTGTGATATGCACTGAGCATTACTGCACAGAAAGCCCTGACACGAGGGATGCTCACAAAATGACTCGTCGCTGTCCTCAGGGCAGTGCTGTCTATAGTCACAGACAAAGGTATAATGAACTGTTGTGACTCCGTCATCACATGAAAACGCACTAGGTAATGAATGTCTTTTAATCGCATTAGATGGGAGTAGGGTGGAGACGCCAGCATCACTAACATTCATAAATACTTGGAAGTCCATTGATACTGCTATCTTGCCACATGTTTTTAACTGTGAAAACAAGACTACGTTTGTCAAATGTCCATGTGAACAAGCCACCAGTAACTGACGTGTTTTTGCTTTAGGGTGTATGGTGACATTTGAATTTGAGAAGGTCGTTTTCAACTGAGTATATGTGAAAGAAGATAAACCAGTTTCACACAAAAGCGTAGCTTGCACTACGCGATCAGGTGTTAAAGGGAAAGTATTCAAATGAGAAGATAACATTCCAAATGTGACGGTTCGCTCAGGATAGAATGACTCCTGTCTAAAATGGCCCAGATGATATATAAGAGTTTTGTCAGACCACTTTTGGAATTTACTGTACATAAAAGGTACAGAATACCACCCCCATGTTAATCCCAACATTACCATAATTGTGTCCTGTCTTTTTAGATAATGTAAGGAATCGGTGAATTCCTTCCTCGTTTTCAATGTAATAATATTTCCACCCACATCTGCGCACAAGTATGATGCTTTTGTGTGATATACCCAAGTTAATCCTCTAAAGAAACAGAAACATTTCCCAACAGAAGCCACCAGTCCCTGGCATTGAGGACTGCTGTAAGGACAGTGTTCTGTTTCATCACGTCCATCTTCACACTCCTTCCTCAAGTTACAGTGCACGTGATCCTGGAACTGGGAGTAGTGAGGCACAGAACAGTTGAACAAACCACTGGACAGTTTAGTAGGTTTAACGTGATCAAGAACTGTATAAAAATACAGTCTTTCGTTAGCGTTATAGCACTCATCAACTGTAACTGACAAATGTGACGTAGGAAAGACAACAGCAGGTGTGGAAAAGTCAAAGCAGATCAATTTTTGTTGGCTTGCTTCATGGTTTCTGTATTTAAGCAGGAAGCCATACCCCCATTCACAATCCGACATGTAATCTGACTGATTAAAACTAATCATAATAACGTGTTTATCAGCAGCTTTCAACTCTCCACTGAGAGAGCAGCACCTTCGTTGCAGCAGCATCAGGTACCCAGAGTGTTCTCCCAGATGCTCTATGAGGACTTTATATTCAGTAAATTCAATTAGTTCTATGGTGACTTTAGGACTGTTTCTGTGCTTCACAAGTATGTGGACTTGGCCTGGCCTATGATAATTATACTCTTCGAGGCCATGTGCATCACACGCTATCACAGTTCTGTGTGTACCCTGCTCTCTGCTATTCCCTGACAGAACAGTTTCCCACTGAACAGAGTCACACCAGTATTCAAGACGTTGAAGACGAACTCTGATGAATCGTTGAACTCGTTTACGCATAAAACAATAAGTATTGTCCTTACCACACCACTTTAAAGTCACGTTAGAGGACACAAAATACACTGTCATTTCGCGACAGTCTGATTCGTTGAGCTGTTGAAATTCAAACGTGGTTTGACCAGAGAAGTATTCTATTCCTGGACATGCCTCACTGATTGTCTTAAATGTAGTGTTAACCTCGTTGATCACCCCTCGATCGTGCATCGATGCTGCAGGTGAAATAATCCAATGAAGAAATTATGGAAACCAATTATAAATCATATTTCTACGTTACCTACCTCATTTCTGTTCCCAGAAGAGGCATACTGTCTTGATCTGCTCAGTAAAGCTAATTTTTAAATCAATATACACATGAAACATTGTAAATCTTGCAGAAAAATCTCTTAATGTCGACCCAGCCATGTGCTTTACATACGAGGATGCCAAGGGGGCAGAAAAAGCAGGCTAAACACAGAGACGGAAGTTAGAACAGAGGAAAGCAAGGATTATGTCTCCTCTATTTTCTCTCTGTGATCTGTCTCTCCCCCCCCTAACGATAAGGACTTTTGAAGCTGGTCTGGGTTGTTCACAACTGCCCTTATTCACACACAAAGTTTAGATTAAGCTTTTAGTGCACAGAAAAATCACTGAAGTTATCAGAAATTTCTCAAAATTGCGCTTGTTGACATTAAATAAAATGGGACTTCATAATGATAAAGTGGAATAACCCACTGTTTTCTTCTTCTTCTTCTTCTTCTTCTTCTTCTTCTTCTTCTTCTTCTTCTTCTTCTTCTTCTTCTTCTCCTCCTTCATCTTCATCTTCATCCTCATCATCATCTTCATAATAATAATAATAATAATAATAATAATAATAATAATAATAATAATAATAATAATGATGATGATGATGATGATGATAGTAATAATAATAATAATAATAATAATGATGATGATGATGATGATGATGATGATGATAATAGTAATAATAATAATAATAATAATAATAATAAAGTGGAATAACTGAACAAAAATTCCTTCTTCTTCTTCTTCTTCTTCTTCTTCTTCTTCTTCTTTTTTCTTCTTCTTCTTCTATACTTTCATGGAAATAATTTTGTTCATCCTTTTTCATCCATCCATTCAACAGTTAATTCATTCTTTCACACGTTAATATTTCAATGTGTACTTTTTTAAAAATAAAAATTGGTAAGACTTCGAAAACATATATCACCTAGAAGAAAAGCAAAGGAAATAGCCGAGAAAGGAAATTAACATTGCACTCTGTAAAACAAATGACCAACACTTAATTAGCATATCTTTCATAATAGAATGTGGAGAGGTTGTTGGTTGTTTACATTTGGGTAGATCTCTTTTCAAAGCTAATAATAATTCATTGTACTAGTGTCTGTTTCAGATGAAAACAGAAGGCATGGGCAACGTTTGGTCTCTTTCTTAAAAAGATAAGAATTGAGAAACAGGGCTAGCGAAGAGAGAACATGGATTGTGGGTATTCAGAGAAGGGGTTGATGTGGCCATTTAATCAAGTGCCCTTTGGAGTTGGTCAACATTAGCCTCCTGTGAGGGCTACTAGCAAAGTGAGAGTTGTGCAATAAATAATGTTCTGTTGAAGTGGAGAAATCATGCTGCAGCTTAGTCCTTTGTGGAAGACCATGACTCTCAGACCTGCTGGTATTTGGCACTGGATATCAGTGCTGCAGCCAAATGGAGTGGTTGGCCTTTGGGGACCTTCCCCCCAACGCCGATTTGCCCTCATGTTCTTTTGGCTGCAATAGTGGCGATGTACCCTGGGCAAGATATCTCCATTATAAACAAATTCAAGCCAAGCCATTCAGGATAGCAGCTGCCCCCAGGGCTATCAGGCTGTCAAACTGGATCAATTCATCAAATAAAGCATCAATAGATAAACCGTACACTTCATAGAACAAAGAGACTAGATATTATAGGATGCAAAACCCCAATTAAAATACCTGGTACACTGAAAAGATGCTCTATAGAATAATCTTTTAGAGAATGTGCAAATCGTAATTTATTTTTGCAATAAAACAAAACAAATCTAAACGATTATATAAACACTAGCAGGTTATCTACCCACTTCGCGGATAATAAGCCAGGTTGATTGTTTACCCCCCTCTCCCCCCAAAAAAAAAAAAAAAAAAAAAAAAAAAAAAAATTGGGACGGAGCCAGGTTCGAACTCAGAACGTTTGTGTGAGAGTGCGACGCCTAACCCACTCGGCTATGGTTTCTCGCTGCCGTGAGTGTAAAATTTGGCGACGAAAATGGTGTTTTACGTCCTCTTCGTATGAATCAGACACATATGGGACATTTGTAAATACAAATATGGTGGGAACAATATTGGAGGCAATGCCCGGAGGCAGTACGAAACCAGTAAAGTCCCGATTTGTAGCGGTGACCACGCCTCGGTTAAACCTCATCGGCTATGGAACCGCCACAAGTAAGTCTAATTTAAAAAATTAGACTTACCACAAGTAAGTAAAATTTGGCCTTTTATATTTTTCAAAATATAGTGGGTACTGCTCGACATACCCGAACTTTGACTAATTACGCTAATTACGGAGCGTGTTGCAAAATGTAATGTACCCTATCTTCAGCAGGGGTCATCCCTCTGGAGACTGAAAGTTTGGCGGCGCTAAAACGCGAGGCAAAAGCCAGCTGCCGTTACAGCTGCCGTGCAAACCGAGTCCCTGGTAGTCCCTGGCCTACTAACTTACGCAGAGGCTGCGAAATCGTCTCCCACCAGCCCCTCACTCTCAGTCAAACAAAAACGTAAATAATAAAGTAGAAGAATCGAAAGAGAAGAAAAATCAGAGAAAAGAGACAAAAAGAACGTCTGACGTCAGAACTTCTAATGACACAAAAGACAAGACGTCATCTAAGTCTTCTAATGAATCGAAAGTGACTCAGAAAGATCTTCCCTCTGTGGCCCTAATGTCAGATTCAATCCTATGAGGGGTACAGTTGAAAAGACTAGGGCAATCATACGGTTTTAAAAACAAACCTACACAATGCCAACGCTACTGAAGATCTGTCTTCAACAGTCTGCAGACCCAGATCCTGACGCCGTCCTTCTCCATTGTTGAGTCAACAATCTAAAAACGAAAGATGCAGAAAATGTGTGCAAGTCTTTCACTGACAACGTGAAAGAAATACAGAAGAATCACTCATCTTCATACATCCTTATCAGTCAATGCACTGCAGTGAAAGATCCAGAGTTGGATATGAAAAGACAGTTGTTCAATGCCTTGGTGAAGAAAGAACTGTTTGGTCAGAAAAAACATTTCCTTCATTGCACACGCCAGTTTTAATGTTTTTTTACGGGAAAGACGGAATCCACCCAACCATGAGGGGCTCATCTGTCCTGGCAGCAAACCTGGGACGACACCTGCGGGACCTCCTCTGGACGAAGCCGGGGAGGCCAGTTCGCCGCTCACCTCATCCTCCATGGCATTGGGGCCCCCAGCCACACCACCCTGACGGGAGGGGCCCATGGTGGAACATGTTCAACGTGCTCCAGGTTCTACACTAATGCTATTGATGTATTAAGAATGATTTACCTATCAGTGTAGATCTGATAGTTTATAAGATCTGACAGAATGTAAAACAAATCGTTCTGCACATGCTATGAAATATATGGCCTGAGATCTAGCTATGTGTTGTAGTGCAGTTAAATAGCATAGGTACCTTTGCCTAACTTATCAACGTGAACATTACTAAATTTTCATCAGTTTGCTGTTAATTAAATTCTTTAATTGTAAGTTGTTTTACTTTTATTATTATGAATTTATATATTGTTATTATTTTTTTTACACTTTCGCATATCCCAAATAGTAGTATTACAATGATTAGTTTTACGAACATGACAAAATTAGTGGATTTAAGCATACTGCAATGGAATTGTAGATCAATATCAACAAATATTCATGAGATAACCCAGCATCTCTCAGACCACACCTATCAAGCCTTAGTGTTACAATCTTTAAAACGTAAAAGAAACAAAAGCTTCCTAAACTCCAAAACTTTTATTACCCTCCTATATACCAGAATAACGATGAAACGGGAAGGGTAGGCACAGCTTTATATATTCAAGAAAAAGTAGATTACCTAGAATTAGAACTACCCTTTTAAAAAAAACATCAAGAAGTATAACTGCATGTGCAGCAGGAGTAAACTTTCACGAATTTTTGAAATTAAATAATGATATCGAGTTTATTTAAAGCAAGGGGTCCTGATAATCAAAACACAGAATGGATACATCCTCTAGACCAGAATCAAAAAAACAATAAATGGATGATTGCAGGTGACTTTTTAACCTCACATGCCCCATTCTGGTATAATGGGTGCAGGGATATAGTAACGCATAATAATCGTTTTGTTGGAAACATAGTAGACTCGTCGATTGTGTATATTAAACAATGGTAAGTGATTACTTGATTCCCTGACGTTTTTCACATCATCGGGCAACAGCAATTGACTTAACTCTTATGTCCCCTGCTATTGCTCCAAGCTGTGAATGGTGTACCTTTAAAGATCCTCTTGGTAGTGATCACCTGCCTGTAGTTATTACCATCAGAGGTAATCAATAAACAAACTGTTGTAAGACTGCACTAAAGACAAGATCCCAAAGTACAATTATAACAAAGCTGATTGGGATAAATTTGAAAAAATACTTTCCCTTTTCTACTTTTTACAATTGCGAAGAGATAATGGTCGATAATATTGACATAAGCTACATGAATTTTGTTGATATTGTTTTGTGTGCGGCTGACCTTTCAATTCCTAAGTGTAATTCTGATAAACCAAGTAAGTATGCGGGTAATGTATGGTGGAATGCATCTTGCGAAGAAGCAAGAGAACAAAAAATGGATGCCTACAAAATATATTTAAAAGACAAAAAAGATCCTGAAAAAACTGCTGAAAAGAACAAAGCAAAAATCACAGTAACAGAATAAATGAAAAGGCTAAGGAAGAATATTGGTCAAATTTCTGTGAGAACGAAGTTCAAGATTATAAAGATATCCAAAAAATATGGAAAAAATTAAAAGAAATGAAAAATGGCATTAGTCTTCCTGAGTACCCAATAATATTGGAAGGCAATGAGTTTCCCTCGAAATTTGAAAAGGCTGAAGGGGGCATATGCAGATATTTTCGCAATAAATAGTAACAATGAAGGCCTCTCAGAAAAACAAAAAATGTACAGAGAAAAAATGGATGGTAATAAAGATAATGAAAAAAGTCCAAACAACAACCACTATACAAATGCTCCCATAACTTTACAGGAAACAAAAGACGCAATTTCCACCCTTGGCTCAAAGAAAAAATCAGTAGGACCTGATGCGATTTCTAATGAAATGATAAAGCACTTACCAGTTAATTTCACAATCTTTCTCAACCTATTTTTTCAAACATTTTGGTCTGAAGGAGTTCAACCATCTTTGTGGAAACAGTCAATCGTAACCCCGATTCCTAAAGAGGGCAAGGCAAAATCAGATAAAAATAATTACAGGCCAATTGCTCTTACCTCACATGTGGGGAAACTTATGGAAAGAATTATTCTTAGAAGACTTGAACATTATTGTGAAAAAAATGGCATAATACCAATACAACAGGCTGGCTTCAGAAAAGGCAGATCAACGGTTGATCATCTAGTAAAAATTACCTCACAGATCAAAACATCAGTTTTCCCGCAGGAAAAATGTACTTGCTACTTTTTTCGATATTAGAAAGGGGCGTACGATCAACGTTTGGCATTCAAAACTTCTGAATAAATTGAAATCAATAGGCCTTTCAGGGCATATATACAACTACTTAAAAACATTTTTAAGTGATAGAAAAATACAGACTAAGGTTGGCAATGTCTATTCTAATCAAAGACATGTTCAAATGGGAATTCCACAAGGAGCCGTGATAGCTCCAATCCTTTTTAACATTTTGATGCACGATCTTCCAAAAGCAGTGTCAAAAAATGTTGAACTAGTACAATATGCTGATGACATCTGCATATGGATGAAAGTTACTCTAAAAAGACATACACCTGCTAGATCAATTAACTTTATTAAAAAGATATATCAAAATGAACCTGACTAAATCAGTAAGTACTTGAATGAAAATGGATTAGCCCTTTCACCTGAAAATTCGCATATGGTTCTCTTCAATACTGGTTATGACCCTAACACTCTACCTTCTTTTCAAATAGATGGATTGCCTCTTGAATACCAAAAAGTTATAAAAATTTTAGGAGTAAATTTAACTTCTAAACTGAGCTAGGACCACCATTTATAAAGTGTTCTGAAAAAAAACCCAGAAAGGCTTTCAATTTACTTGATATGATAAAAAATCATCAGCCATGGGGAAAAGATAATAAAGTACTTACACACTTAGCAACTGTGCTTGTAAGATCAAAATTATCTTACGCTCAAGAAATATTTTTTTCAGCCCCCAAATATATAATCAAAAACTTGCAAAGCATTGACAGTAAAGCTTACAAGATAGCTCTTGGGTGTCCCTGTTCATGCCATGCCTCAAGCATTACGAATAACTTACACAGTAATTGGAATATTCCCTGGTTTGAAGCAAAAAGAAGTATATGTAGAGTAAGAGGATGGCTTGCATACAGGGCAAGAGTACAGAGTAAGATATTGTATTAAGAAAGGCATCTAAAGGGGAGGTACCAGTAGTCAATGCGGTAGCGGGACCTGGGGGACAATGATATCGATCGTGTTGTTCTGTGAGGGATTACACGAGAGAGAAAGGGGAGGGTCTGCAGGTATCGGAAATAAAACACTCTACCATTAAAAGGCAAAAAAGTCAGAAAAGAGATGACAAGGTCAACTGTGGGTGCCTAATATGGTGGACGGAAGAGAGCACCGCGGAGCGGAAAAAAAGAAAGCATGAGGGGGGTGGATAAGAAAAAAAAGAAAAAAGAAAGGGGAGGAAGAAGAGGGGGGAGGGAGGGGAAGGAGGGAAAAAACTAGGAGGGAGGGGAGGAAGAGAAGAGAAAGGAGGAGGGGAGAAGAAGGGGAAGGGGGGAGAGGGAGAACTCGGGTGGGGGAGTAGAAAAGGGGGAGGGGGGGGGGGAGACAAGAGACAGGGGAGACATAGACTGAAATATAGATGAGGATAATATGTCGTGTCTGATAACAACACAAGCGCGTGACATAGAGTCTCGTCAGATGTACGGAGTGAGGACTGGGGGGAGGATTGCCGTCATTGGGAAGCAAAAGGGGGTGCATAAACAATAAATTCATCGTAGAAGGAGTATATGATAGCGTGGGATAGGGGTATATGATTAAGTGGGATAGGGAGGGATCCCGAAAAGTAGCCCCCCAGGTAACTTATAGTACAATTCCTAAATGGGAGCTTGGTAAGGATACTTATGATATTGAATACACAAATTTAAAGAAATGTGAAGGCCTTTGCTGCCAACATATGTTAAGTAAGTATAAATGACGCTTATGTAAATACATCTTAAAATATATAAAAATGGCTCTGGTACTTGACAATCATTTATCAGTTGCTGCATTCGTCATTCCATCGTTAAAAGTAGAGAAATCATATCATATAGGAAAGTTTTTTTCTATATTTACCGCAGAACTTGTTGCTATTATTATGGCATTAAATTATCTTCTAAGTTTTCCATTTTCTATATTTCATATATTATTTTGTGTTGATTCAAAGTCTGTCTTACAATCCTTAAAATATTCTAATACAAGAGTGAGAGGAGAACTTATGTCAGAAATTGCACCATTTAGTTCATTTTTTGTCTTTACGTGGTTCTTCTATAGACTTTTGTTTGGATTCCATCACATTGCGGATTATATGCAAAGTGAAAGGGTGTGCCGAGCCGGTTAGAACAAAATATTGCAACCACTGAAAACGGTTTAAAGGCAAATAAATTGGAGAGTATGAGGGGAAAGCGCAAATTTATCTCATAAACAATAGAAAGGAGAGAAATTATGTCTATGGTAGGAAAATGGGATAGAGCAACTGTGAGCGCATCTCGTGTAGTATATGGGGGCTGAGGGGTGGTCATAGGGGGGGCAGGAGCAAGGCTGAAGTAGTAGTGATCGGAGGAGTAAGGAGAATTACGGTGGGAGGCGTAGGGGGGGGAGGCACTGAAGAGTTGGAGACATACAAGGATTACAGACTAAGACCTTGGTGAGAATTTGTCTAGTGGTTGGATTTAAGGCTAATAGATTATAAAACAGGACAAAGTCTTCACCAAAGGGTGATTTCTGAAAAGTTTAGTTTTTAGATCAGGCTTGATGCAATTAGAAAACAAAATCTGTAAACATGTGACTTGGCAGTTGTGGCCAGCATATTACACCATTCCATGTGATTTTTCTTTGCGAAAATATAAAAAACTATTTACCTGCTTGGTTGTTGGACACAGAACTATCAATGACAGCCTATAAAGACATTTTTTGTGATGAATCAAAGATTCTAGAAGTTTTTCGGGGACTTATTAGGAGCCCAATTGGACCTTTGCTTTAATGTGCTTGTTATCTATTTTATTTTTATTTTTTGGAGTTTATTGTTCATTTATTGTGTGCTTCTTTTATATGTTTAGACATAATTCTAAGTTTAAGTATTTCACTAACATTTCACTAACATAGGGGCTATAATCACATGTATACTCAGACCCACATACCCCTT
>JAGGCT020003217.1:0-14835 GCA_017654935.2 Phymorhynchus buccinoides | reverse complement strand
ACGTGATCTATCGAGAACACACTGAATGGACCATATGACGCTGTGGACCAACCTAGGTGATCACCCCCGCCACGTACGTACGCACGCACGCACGCACGAACGCACGCCACACGCACACACGACACACACACACACACACACACACACACACACACACACACCGAAACCAAACCATTAAATTAAAATTTCCAGCAAAAAAAAACCCACCTTGTCATGTGGATAAGTTAACCTAGGACGACAGGAGTGATAATGTAGTGGCGTGTGTGCGGGGGTGGGGGTGGGGGTAGGGGGTGATAGTGGGAAGAAAGGGCCGTTAAAATGTGGGCGTTGTTAAGGGAAAAGTGGGAACGCTTGCCAAACATAGGAATAAACTAAAATAAACCACCACAATAAGCAAACGAACAAAAATACAACATTATGTAAATTTTTCTTTTTCGATTTGAACTCAAACGTATGCAAACGTAAAACAAAAATCCTTTCAAGATTGTTTTGTTTTTTGGCAAAGCGGTAACCTTGTCGATGTTGTGAATAAAACATTTACAAAATGGAATTTGAATGTTAGTTGAATATGCCAATTAGCGTTCAATATCACAAACTTTGTAATGTTTTTAAAATCTATGATGAGGGGACGACGACGTGACCCGTAATGATGATGATGAGATGATGGATGATAATAATGGATCTTGTTGATGTGTTGTTGAGATTGATGATGATGATGATAAACTTCTTTTGCGAATCTATCATCACCTCATTTTCAGTTCTTATTAGTAGGAGGGCGTTGCCGTTTGAAAGCATACACAGAGAATAACACTTCATAAATATGAATTCCAAGACCACGTTGGAAGAGTGTCTTTTAAAACCGTTTCCAGAGTCAGGCGTAACTACGATCACAAAGTTATTTCTATGTCGCATGTGCACTAGATAATGTGCCAACAACATTGTTAAGTTTCCGATGACAATAAAATGTGTTCTTGTTCAGAGTTGTCTCACTTGGAAACAAATCATGCGCTATTTCAATCGTCGTTGCCTTGGCTGGAAGCAACCCGAAGAAAAACGCTCAGTGACACGTTGTGACAAAAGCAAACCCGGCAAGATAAGATAACTGGCGGCGTTTCACAAGGGCTAACGTTATGTAGCGTAGAGCGGGCAAATCGGCAAAAACGGCACTAAGAAACACTCTTCGCGACGTTTCCCAAAAACGTTTTGTGGCTGTCATTCGAGGTAGCTTTCGCGAACTATCAAATGAACCAGATGGGGTGAAACATTTCTTGTTTGGATTGGTCCATTTAAAGTTGGTTAAAATAATTTAATTTGTTTTGACCAATCAGACAAGAGCTTGTAACTATTCTTCCGCAACGCTTTCTAAAGTGTTTCTTAGGCCCCGTTTGGCGGTAAGCGTTATTCGCCCCGGCGACATTATCTAGAGAAAATTACCGGCGAAAATGAAACAAAACAATGACAAAATGAGCACGTGAAGTAATTGAAAAAGGATCAAAATGTGAATTAAAAGCAAATATGGATAATAATGATCAATGGTGAAATTGAATTGGTGGTTTTGAAAATTGATAGCATTTTTAAAGAAAAAAATTATAAGATAAAATGGGAATATGAGAGGGGGAGGGGATAGAGAGAGAGTAGAGAGAGAGGAGAGAGGAGAGAGAGAGAAGAGAGAGAGAGAGAGAGAGATAGAGAGTGAGAGAGTCAGAGAGAGAGGAGAGAGAGAGAGAGAGAAGAGAGAGAGAGAGTAGAGAGAGAGAGAGAGGAGAGACGACACACAGAGAGAGAGAGAGAGACGCAGAGAGAGAGACAGAGAGAGAGAGAGAGAGAGAGAGAGAGAGGAGAAAGAGAAAGAGAAACATACAGACAGAGCAGACAGAGAGACATAATAGGTTTACAAGAATCTTGGCATAAGTTGATGGCATTAGTAATGTTTGTAGTAAAACACATTAACATTACTGATGAACAAGATTGTCCATTATGTACTTGTGATAAGATTTGTGTCATTTTGTTATTTTGTTTGCTCAATAATACATCCTATACACTGAACCAAAAAACCCACTATTCCTTTATTATAAAACCCATTTACAGTGTGATGCAACAATCAACAGGATAAGCACCATTTATGATGATAAACGTTTGTTTTCAAAACATATTTAGGCATTAAAAAAAACCCAATGCCTACCCCTTAAAGTGATCTTTTTCAGGCAAAAAAAGGGAAAATTAGAAACAATAAACACCCATATTAGGTAGTCATTAAAAGATAAACCTAAAGAATGTCTATTTCTTGAGTGGGTTTTTACTTCTTTTGGTGAGCACGTAACAGTGTCTGAAATCGTAGCTCTTCTGCTTTGCGCCGTTTCTCCAGTATTAAGTTGACAGTGTAGAGAAACGGATTGAGAGCTGAGTTCAGTGGCAACACAAAAATGGCCAGTCCAACGTTGACCTCCCCTGGAATGGCGACACCACTGGCAGCCATCACCCCGCACAGTCCAACAGGGAACCAGCAGAGAAAGTCAGACACTGCCACAGACAGCAGACGTCTGGCAATGGTGGCTTCCTTGGACTGCACACTATCAGTACCGCTGTCACTCTTCTTCGCTATCTCGTTGGCCACTGTGTTGCTTCTCACTGACCAGTATATGAGAAACTGACCCGCACCAACTAAAAGAAAGAGTATAAAATTGCAGATGATCATGATACTGAAAGCGTACATGTGGCCAGGAAAGTCAGCTCTGGTGACAGGCAGTGGAACACAGATTCCTGTCTGATGATAAAACTCCCAGTGTGAGGTGACAGGGAGCAGAGGTGCAGCTGCCAGTGTAAACCCCATTGACCACGCAATGATACAGGCCACTTGAGCAGACCTGGCTTTGAACCGGATATGACTGAAAGGAAAATGGAGCACAATGAAGCGATCCAATGTAATTAAACAAATCAGGAATGCTGACACTTCAGATGATAACAGTAATAGAAAGCCTGCAGTTGTACAAGTTGGGCTCCTTTTCCACAGAGTTTCACTCCAAACATAACTCCCTGCATACATCCAGTCTGCCACACCGATGAAAACTAAGTACAGTCCCATCAAGAAGTCAGACACACTCAAATGAAGGACAAATCTGACAAAACCAGTCTTAGTATTTCTTGACAAATAGAACGTACGATACACAAAACTGCCCACATTTCCCAAGACAGAAAGCACAGCAAACACCACAAGAGCAGAGCGGTAAGCAACAGATTTCAGCAGGTCTTCACATGATGACATTTCATCAGAGGGAGCAAAACAGTCACCACGGAAATTGTCTGGAAGAACAACAGAACAACACAGTTTGAAGTTGTCTGCATAAACATGCTTTAAATCATCCATGAATTTCATGAAATTTGGAGAGAAATAAAGAATTGCATTTCCTTTAAGATTCAAAAACTGAAGGTCATTAAACAATAATTTTTCTAACAGTGCACTTATATTATTCCATGACAAATCAAAAACCTGCAATCTAGGCATAAGATGTGATAACATGCTCATATTCAAAGAACTAGTCTGTACGTGAGATATATTGAACAGCAACAATGATGGAAGAAGATACAAATCTTTGTTGCATAATAAGCTATTAAACAAGGGATTTTCTGCAAGATTCAGCCTTCGTAGTTCAGGCATTCCTGCAAAGTGACTTAAATTGACACTGTGAAGTAGATTCTTACTGAGATCCAAACTGTGAAGATTAGGTAAAAATAGTGCAGTTAGTTTCCTCAATCCACATTCTCTTATACCTAAATGGACCAGCATGGTGTTGGTCGCGACATCACTCACATGGATTCCACTCCCTGAGGCATCCAGGAAGCGTATCTGTGGGAAAGAACTGATGTGAAAAGCAATATTACAGAAGAAGGAAAACCCGTAACAGACACAGGAGTCAGGACAAGAGATGCTGCATAGCAGTTCATCATCATGGAGTGGGCACTGTGGCAGACCATCACACAGGTGATTCACGTGCACACATGTTGTTTTTCGACGACCTCGACATCGGTAAAACCCTGGGCATGTCTTGTAATACTTACAGTTCACTTCGTCCTCATGACCCGGACAGTCAAACATGTCGTTACATCGGACATAGACAGGGAGACAGTAGCCACCATCAGGACACTGGAAATGAGTCTCTGGGCACTGTGTGACGTTTTCTGGTAAAGGGTACACTGTGAACCCTCCTGGGATGTCAAAGCTGACTACAGCTGGTGGAGGTATGGAATAAAATATATAGTGTTCAAACTTGCAGTTTACCTCATCCTCTTTGGCTGCGCAGTTTGGCATTCCGTCACATTTGTTCTTCATATCTACGCACTGAACAAAAGACAAAAAGGTATTAATAAGCGCTTAAAGCTTAAAGGTGAAGCGCTATGCACATTTTCTTATATAAATAAATACATTAAAAGCTTAGCTTAATACTTGGCGTTCCTTCTTGGAATCAATTTCATATTTTTATGATGTACTGTTCCCCATTCCATGCCTTTGAATGATTAATGCATTGAATCAGGAAACGTAGCAAACAGTTATCAAATAAGGAAACCCTGTTTTGGTTTGTGAAATCTATAACAGATATAATCAATGGCTTTGCTACTACTTTATATCAATTAAAAATGAACCATTGTTATTTTAAATAGGAATGCATAAGCATAATAAATACAGAAAGAAAGAATAGATTGCTGGATACTGGACATGGTATGAAGGACAATAAAATACTACTGTTACCTCGATGTGAATATCACTCCAGTTAAAGCCTGGAAATGGATGCATTCAACAGATACATCTTGGTTTGATGTTGACAAAACTGCACAAACAGGTCGATAGAATTGATGCTAAACTCTAAAGTGTTACTAAGTAAGCGCATTTATTCTATTGAATGCAAACTTAGGAAAACATTAAACAGAAAACCAGGAAAGACGTCAAACCAAAAAAACAACAAATCTGAAACAGACTGCAACATCATTGACCAAAACACCACACAAATAAATACACAACAAGTGCAAAGTGACGTTATTTTGATGACGATACATGCGGTATTTCAACATAAATGTCTTTGTTAAACAACAAAGAAAACAAAACAATACTCCCTCTCTTCCAAATGATGAAAGAAAAAACGTCATTGAAAGTGTAAAATTATGAACCTGTCCTTGTCCACATCGAAACATGCCTCTCTTGCATGGAAGATGCTGACAGAAGTCTTCGTCCTGTCCAGCTGAACAGTCTTCTCTGAAGTCACACACCAGGCTGTAAGGCACGAACTCTCCAGATATGTCACAGTAAAAGTAAGGCTGGGTCAGTCCCTGGGAAACCCTACAAGATGCTTTGTGCCACATGTCAGAGTTCTCTAGGTCCCTGCACACACTGTGCGCAGCACAGGCCATCAGTTGGTGCGTCAGGTGCTGCCTGGGACAGGTTTCCAAGTGAACACCTGACCTTGTTGTGCTGCTTGGGACAGGCAGA
The DNA here is from genome assembly GCA_017654935.2 of Phymorhynchus buccinoides. Taxonomy (NCBI): domain Eukaryota; kingdom Metazoa; phylum Mollusca; class Gastropoda; order Neogastropoda; family Raphitomidae; genus Phymorhynchus; species Phymorhynchus buccinoides. The sequence continues at coordinate 9,356 of JAGGCT020003217.1, read as the reverse complement.
GTGACAGGTGTGATGGGATGAGGTGCTTCTGATGAGGAAGGGATTTCACACACAAAGTGATGCATAGTAGTACCACATCCCAACTGATCAAATCTCTGCCGATGGAGGCTGTAAACAATGCATTTTAGCTTGTCGTTGTGTGTCCAGCTTCCTCCCTGGGTCATGAAGAAGGCTACAGATCCACTGCCCCAGAGAAATGTCTGTGTATACCTACAGATTCGTCATATAATGGTTACAGTAAACAGCCCATGAAATAAAAAGCAAAACAAATGGAAGAATTTTGTCTCAAATATACTCTCTCTCTTTTATTATAAATCCACATAGAATTATGTAGTTAAACAAAATGTAAGAATGTTTATACGTCATTGGGAGTTTTCCTGACATTAAACATGACTGTGTAGTACTACCACAATTTTTCATAATATCCAATTCGTGTACAATAAACAAACATATGTGTTTTTTCTATGTGTGTAACCCCAACTCCCCCAAAAGGACAATTATTAATTGAAATTATTCGGCAAAAATAAAGTAAAAACAATTCTGGCAGCTGTAACTAATCTTTATTGTGCTTGTCCTTTAACTTTTGGTGTGGTCGTTGGGGTACCGCAGAAGATTTGGCCATTGTTCTCCTCCATCTTCATTTGTGTTTTTTGTCGTGCTTAGGGACTCTGTTGGTCTAATTCCAGTTTATTCTCAGATATTGTCTTTCAATTTCTTTTTCTGTGAGTTCCTTGTGTTGTTTCTTGCAAGAATGGTTTTTGCAAGGCCTGACCAATGGTATACATAACTGTACCATTTGATTTTTTTAGGGACAAATGTCAGAAGGCCATCCATCACAAGGTCAAATTGCTTGATAGAGTTTTCTTTGAACTTCCTTTTTGGTCACATTGTTTATATATGTTTATGCCTAAGAATTTTCTTTAAAATCTCATCCATGTGACAAAGGCATTTACTTTAGCTTTGTTGTAAGGGCCCAGTTTCACAAGTGTATAGAATAAAAATGACAGAATGAGGTATCACAGGCGTATCTTAATACACGGAGTTATATTATTGTCTCTCCACCTGATTTGGAGTTTTGCTGTCGTAGCTGTTGTTTGTGCTACTTTTGCGAAAATCTCAGGTTTTGACCCTTTAACAATTAGAACAGTAGAGCCGAGATACTTGTTTCCACTTTGCTCCGTTGATTTAAAAGTAATCTCCTGGGAATAGTTCACCACGAGTTTAGCCTTCTCAGCGTTGATCGTCATGCCCAAATCTAAGGGTGCTTTGACAAGATGTTTTGTTAATCTGGCCAGCTCTTCTTCTTGTCTCCCCACAAGACCATGGGCATCATCTGCAAAACGAAGGGTGACGGTTATCTTTCTTCCAATAGTAACTGTGCCTTTATGGGGGTTTTTGGGGCATATTCTCATGCACATAAAAAAAGAATGGCGCGCCTCTGGCTGTGACGCACTCTTCAGGTGGGAGCAACCCGAATTTTACAGAGACGTCTCTGTGACAATAAAGTACCAAATACCAAACTATTTATTTCCAGGTATATGTTGAAGAAAGTGGGAAAGAGCAGACATATTTGACAGACTCTGAGTACAATATAGTATCAGTTTCCTATGCTACAATTCAGGAGAACAGCACTCGTGGCCTTGTCATACATGTGTTCGCAGAGTTTGACAAGATTAGTTTTGATTCTATGTTTCTTCATGGTGGACCACGAGACTGCCAAAGGCCTTCTTAAAGTCAGCAAACACAGGATAGAGGTCTTGTTGGTGCTGAATGTATTTCGTACAGACCCATCTCATATTGACATTTGATAATAAAGACTTCTGAAGTTGCAGCTTCCTTTTCTCCAGTTGTAGTTGTGAATGGCAGTATGGGTGGATATTATTGCTTCTTCCCCTGCTTGGACCAATTCTGTTCATTTGTTGTCAATACCTGCTGACTTCTCTTTCTTCAACGCTTTGATCACAGTTTACATTTTTTCTTGCAACATGGAAGACTCAATAAATAACAAGAACACATCCCATATACAGTTGAAGAGGTCGTTATGCACCCAATAAATATCGACAAACCATGATATTGAGAAAAAAAACATATTTCCAGGGCGGGATATTTGGATATTTATAAAGTTAAACGAGGCTTACCTGAAGTCGAAGTTTAACTGGAATTATATTGAGTGTGCTGATGGGAAGAGGTATACACACTCTGACCAAGTGAAAACGTGAGATGCGCGCCCGCCAGATTAGCCAGACTTTAGCATGTGGTCCCTGATAAATATCTAAGGGTGGGGATTTAAATATCTGAAGGGTGGGTATGTGTATACCTCTTCCCATCAGCACACTCAATATAATTCCAGTTAAACTTCGACTTCAGGTAAGCCTCGTTTAACTTTATAATTATATCTCGTATGCTGATTGGTCAGAGGTATACACACTCTGACCAAGTGAAAACGTGAGACTTCAGAGTTGGGGACCACATGTATTATACAAACATATACCTGCTCACACTTTTTGTCATAGCTCACCTTGCTATGCTAACTTATTTTGAAGTGGTTTTGCCAACAAAGCTGTCCAAGACTAATTGACTCAAGGACCTCCTTTGTTCTTTTGCACTCTCCTCTCTGCTGCTTTGCACAGTTTTGTGGTAGAATCTACTGAAAGTGCTTGCGTTGGACCAGCCAGTGGCCTTGAGGACACCTTCCATTGATAAGCCTCTGCTTATCATTGCTGTGGTACTTGCGCTTCTAGTTGAATGAGGAGTGAATTTTGCTGTGTACACACCAGCAACGCATAAGACGGTTTTAATCCATCTAGAAATGGTGTCTCTGGACACAGCCCTGTATGGTCTCACACAAGTGATAAAAAGTTGTTTTCCAACCCTTAACTCTGCAGTCTTGTCTATGTACAGTTTCGGATTATGAACAATGCATAGTTTTTTGTTCTCTCTGACCTGACAACAACGCAAGGAGCATGACTGTTCTGTATGTGAGTCTTTGCAAAGTCAATTGTTCTGCATATGGCCACTGCTCAAGCGTGTTTAGAACAATATCTACATCCCATGTTTCAATGTATTTTGGTAGTGCTGGTCTATTTTGAAACACACCTTTTACCACTCTACAAACAACAAGATGCATGGTTGCCAATAGAGTCTGAGTCTTTGGGGTTTAGAAACTCAGCGATAGCACTTCTAGCAAGATTAACTGTACTATAGCTAGCACCGTCTGAGTACAGTTTTGTGAGGAAATTAGAGACATGCACATAGTTAGGGTTTGTGATTTCATTTTCTCTTACAAAGTCTAGCCATTTATTAATGTATGTGTTGTACGACTTTTGAGTATTAGGCCTCCATGAGTTTAAGACTAGATTGGTGCATTCTGTGGTCAATCCTGCTTTCATGAGCACTGGCCTGAGACTTTGCAGACCAGCAGATCCAGTCGGCGTTTCTGAAGAAGTGGGTGGATCATTGTGGGGTGGCTTGTAAGATGAAGAAGCCTGTGACGACCCGCAAGTTTCACAGGACGGTTGCACATGAGGCGTTGTATCACGGGATACCAGGGTTGTGTTGGCCAATCTGGAACTACCATGATCCCCGTGGCTTTTTCCTGTTGAATTTTCTGTGCCACCCGACTGATGATGCTGAAAGGTGGGAAAGCATAGAAATTTAAGTCTTTCCAAGAGAGTGAAAATGCATCAATGGCTTCTGCTTCGGGATCTGGTCTGTAAGAAACAAATCTCTTCATCTGATGGTTAGTCCTGGATGCAAATAGATCAATTCCTGGTGAGACCTGCAAGCGTTGGCAAGCATCCTGTAAGGCTGCCTCATCCAATTTCCATTCTGCGTCCAGGTTGGTGCGTCTGGATTCTTTGTCAGCTTCAGTGTTCAACACACCCGGAATATGAGCAGCACTCAACCACACATTATGCCTCACACACCATGCCCAAATGTCTCCTGTAATGTCATTGCAAGTATCAGAGTGGCTTGTACCCATTTTGTTTATACAGCTCACTGCGGTGGTGTTGTCAATTATGAGTCTGACATGCTTATTGCTCACAGTGCTCTGAAAACATTTCAAGGCAAACAACACAGCTTTTAGTTCTAAGTAATTTATGTGAAAGTCTGTTTCACCGACCAACCACTCTCCGCCCAAAGATACGCCTTCACAGTGACAGCCCAATCCTGTAAGACTAGCATCTGTTGTGACCACAATGTTGGGTTCATCTTTGCAAATGTCATTTTCTGCCGTTCCAATGTTCCCGGTCCACCATTGTAGCTCTGAAAGGCTATCTGGTGATAAGAGCATGAACTGATCAAAATCTCCTCTACTCTTTTTCAAAGCTGCAGTTTTTTCTTTTTCTAGCTGGCGGTAGTGAAGTGGTCCAAATTTGACTGCCAGAAAGCTGGCCACCATTTTCCCAATGACTCGGGCCAGGTCTCTGGTCTTGCATTTATTTCTCCTTAGAAGCTTCTCACAATCATTCTGCAAGCTTGTTTTCCTTTCCTCAGTGAGTCTCACCTTCATATCCACTGAGTCAATTATTACGCCTAGATACTGAATTTTTGTACTTCGTTCAAATACTGATTTTGTTGGATGCACAATGAACCCCCTGAAAAAAGTAGCGGTGTCAATGACATTCTGCATGCAGGCTTCTCTTGTAGCCCCTACCAGCAATGAATCATCTAAAAAAGATGTTGATATGTGGCCCTCCTTTCTTAGCAAAGTGAACACTGGTTTCAACAGTTTGGTGAACCACTGAGGTCCCGGAGCTAGTCCGTTTGGTAGTACATTGTATTCGAAACGTTGGTCTTTCCACACAAACCTCGGGAATGTTTTGTGTTCCTCATGAATGGGCACTGAATAGTACACATCTTTAAGATCTGTTGATGCCATGAAACAGGTCTTATGGATAAGAGTCACAGCTGTATTGAGTGTTTCCATTTTAAAATGGTGGTAACAAACTTCTGAGTTGAGTCTACTTACATTCAGAATCATACGATGTGTTCCATCTTTCTTACTTCTAGTAAACACAGGGGAGAGTACTTCGCCTTCAGTGTGACTACATTGGGAGATGACACGCTTTGAAATGAGTTTTTGGACTTCTGAGTCAATGATCTGGCATTCACTAGGACTGACAGCTGGCGTTTTGTTAGAAGACAAGTTACTAAGAGTTCCTACAGGACAATTTATCTCTATCTTTGCTCCTTGAATCATTTGCAAAATCTCAGAATCAGACGAAATCTGTGCCCATTCATGATGAAAAAACATCAGCCCTGCCACAAAACTATCCACATCAGCCTCAAACGATCGTATCAAGCTTCTCACCTTTTCAGCTAGTGATATGGAGACCAGCAGGAGTTGTGGCCCCTGTAGTGGCCTCGCCGTTTGTTGTGCTCCCACTGCTGCTGCCATTTGTAGTGGGGAACCCCCCGACTTTTCCCTAATAAAACGCCACCCCGGCTGGAACCACTTTCGTTTTGCGCAGAGCCGTGGGCTTGATTTCCGCCTTGGGGTCGGTATGGCTTCTCTGGCTGGGTACAGCTCGCTGCTATCTGTTCAGCTTCTTTGATCTCTTTGAGCGAATTGCCTAGATCATCCCCAAAGAGCTGTGACGTGATGGGGACCGATTCGTCACAAAGTTTTGGTTTACTGAGATACGGTCAAAGAGCATGGCGACGGCGGAAGGATATCTCGCGAGACGCAAGTGCACAGAGAGCAATAGAATATGTGCAGTTCTGTACCGCACCAGCCATTTTCTCACTCAGTTTCGAGTCTGTAGAGAGAATGACGTCACACGCCCGCGCAGTGGCAGTGGCAGCTTTGATGATCGCGCGCTGAATGTGCTGATACTTCAAATCTGTTCTCACAGCCGCGTCTGGAAGTTTGTTCCAAATTCCAGGGTTGACAATTGGCACAATGAGGTGTGCACAGTTTTCAGGTCTGTTGTAGATTTCAAATTTCTTCTTTTGGTCTGCAGCTTTGAGTTTTTCCTTGAAGCGATCGTCAATTATTTTCGCCAGTCCTGGTAGCACTTTTCCCCCAAGTTTCTCTTCTTCTGAATCGATCTCTGCCGCGATCCTTTCTAGTAGTTCTATGTCGTGATCGACTTCTTGATGGTCCGGTTCTTGAGTGCTGTATGTTTTCACCAGGTTCTCTTCTAAATCGTCAAGATTCGATTCTTCATCATTGACAACAATGGTTTTGTCTGGTTCGGATGAGCGAGACGACCGCGCTTTTTTTTTTGTCACTTGGGCCCGCGTGCGTGTCCGCGATGGCGCGATGAACAAGGTTGCCGAGAGCCTCAAATTTCTTTGTCCAATTTGCATCCAATTCTTGCACCATTTTCATAATATCCTCGGGTTTCTGGGCTATGGGTTCGGAAATGCCCTCCCGCGAACTCGGAGAAGCCATGGCTTCTGAAAGAGCCACAAAATTGACCACTGAATAGGGTCGACCGGTTATTATTTCAGTAGGCTTCTGAGAGAGCCAACCGGCCAATTTAGATTCCCGGCGCAAGTCAAACAATGGTAATGAATAAAGCACTCTCTTGAAATGTGAAATGAAAACACTAACCTGATTTCCGATGAGTAGAACGTCACAAACACACACACATAGAATTTAGACCATTTTTACAAGTTTAAGCAACTTAGGATGGGACAATAACTAAAACCCCAAACGTATATTCTACGGAGCACTCCTGGCTGCGTCTGGCACCTCTGGAATCCTGGCTAATCTGGCGTACGCCCATCTCACATTTCACTAAAATAAATTTGACTCCAAAATCACAAGACATTTTAGCATTTTATTTTGAGTCAAACCGGGCTATCTTACAAATAAATGAGTTTGACTCAAAATATCACAAGACATTTTAGCTTTCTAATTTTGAGTCAAACCGGGCTATCTTACAAATAAACGAGTTTGACTCAAAATATCACAAGACATTTTAGCATTCTAATTTTGAGTCAAACCAGGCTATGTTACAAATAAATGAGTTTGACTCAAAATATTTGACTCGAAAAGTGGGCAAAATTTTCAGTAAAAATCAGACAAAATATAAATAATCCTTTTTGATGCAAAAATTATTGAATATCAGTACTTTTATTTTGAGTCAAATTTGGACATTTCCAGATAACCTAGTTGTTTCTTGTAACAAACCTGTGTTGATTTTGGAGTCAAAACCGGACAATTCATGTTTGTGTGTCCACATGCGTATGTGTGCATGTGCGTTTATTACATGTGTGTATGCGCTTCGGTGTGCGCGCGTGTACGTGTGTGTGAAATCTTGATTAGTCACAATGTTAGTCTCATAACCTCTATCACTCATACACAGACACACACACACTCAGATGCACACACTCACATACACACGCGCACACGCGCGTACACGCACACGCGCGCGAACACGCACACGCGCGCGAACACGCACACGCGCGCACGCACGCGCGCACGCGCACACGCGCGCACGCGCACACGCGCATGCGTTCACACACACGCGCGCGCGCGCGCGCGCGCACGCTGGCAGGGTGGGTGATGGGATTCGTGGAGCTGAAGACAAAGTACGTATAAGAATGTTAATTGAAGTCAGTAGGTCTTCCGCGATTGTCCGCCCTGTCATGTCTTTGAAGTGAACATGACACGCCGTAACAGGGTAGAGAATAGAGGAACGGACGGGATGATTTTTGTTTAATTGACTGTTGTAAACTTTATATCACGCACATTGACGGGTGTCTTGGGAACAGTAAAAGGCTAACGGGATGGTTTTTGTTTTTGTTTTAAGAAATTATAATGTATTGTTATCTAGTTTTTATCTGTTGGACACGCGAGTATTTGTGTGTGTTATGTCTTTGCGTGCATGCATGTATGTTCGCTTAAATGCATACATGCGTGCGTAATATGCGTGTTTATGTGCATGCGTGTTTGTTTGCGTGCGTGTGTGCATATTCGCGTGCGCATGCACGTATTTGCATAATCATGTACATACTATGTGCGTGCGTGCGTGCGCGTGTGTGTGCTTGTGCGAGTGAGAACTAGTCGCGCACATACACACGCGCATGCACACACACGCACGCGCGCGCACACACATACACACACGCGCACACGCACGCGCACACACACACACACACACACACACACACACACACACACACACACACACACACACAGGGAGGGATCTGTGGTGGGGGTGGTTGATAGGCTGGTAACAAAAGAAAGAATGTGTTTGCTAATTGCGGGACAGTAGACCTACGGCTGGGCATCTTATTGACACGAGTTGACAAGTTTACGATGGGTGAGATAAGAGTCAGTCACAAGTATATGGTGAGTTTCTCTACATAACGGTCGCCGCGCGAATAACGCTCACGCCAAACGGGACTTAAGAAACACTTTAGAAAAGCGTTTGCGGAAGAAGCTCTTGTCTGATTGGTCGAACTGTTTTTTTTATTTTAACCAAACTTAACAAACTATTAATGGACCAATCAAGAACAAGAACTGTATTCACTCCATGCTAGTCACGTGATATTTTTCCCATGATCCTTCAAATAGTTCGTGGCTCGCTACCTAGATGACAGCCACAAAACGTTTTGGGCGAACGTCGGTGAAAGAGGTGTTTCTTTGTACCGTTTTTGCCGATTTGCGCGCACGCTACGTAACGTTAGCCCTTGTGAAACTCAACCCAGGCCGCCTGCAGATGGCTTAATTTATTCTGTCCAAGCTTTTCATTAGGCTTAGCGTGAGTGGTCAGAGGAACTGAACAAGGTATCAAAGGCGTACCGCGCGGTGGTCAGGAATGTAACACGTCTCTGCTATCGGTTCCCGTTTCATGATCAAAGACGATGAGAGAGAGAGAGAGAGAGAGAGAGAGAGAGGGGGTGTGGTGGGTGGAAGTTGTGTGAGTTGTAGTAGAAAAAACTGAAATATTCTTTAAAATAAATAAATAGGCAGATAGATAGACAGATACATAAATATATAAAATTTGATATATAATTATATTATGAACGATCCGAGATAGTGATGTTCTTATAAGAGTGTGTCTTAGTCATTTACAAATAATAATAAAGTGATACGCGAATTACCGTTAGTTCCTAATCATTGAATTTTTTTTTAAAGTTATTGCTATTCTGAGGAAAGCATGAAAGTCCCTAGGTTTTAAACCATAAACATGTTCTAAAACCAGAGACTAAAATCATCATAAGTCCCTTAAAAGTACCGACAATTGCCTGACACTTTGCAGAAATAATGTTTGTCATGTTCTTGTCATATAAAGCAAATAAACAACATACAATCCCTTGCCATATTTTAAAACAAGAGGAAACACTTACCCTACCCCCCTCTAAAATCAATATTTTGACTACGAGCAGAGACGAAAATC
>JAGGCT020003216.1:0-14843 GCA_017654935.2 Phymorhynchus buccinoides | reverse complement strand
TCCCATGTTCGCTGACACGAGACTTAGCCGTTGGATCGGATATCACTAGCCATACTGCGGGACCGGCACATAAAGCGCACACGAAAGATCGTCATCACCCTCTTGCCCGCAAAATATCCAAATATTCTTTGTCCCCGAGACTAAAAGTTTTTCTTTTTTTTTCTTCTCATGGACAAAGTGCACTATTTGGGGTTTTAGCGAAACTGGTCATGCCATTCACATTGACCATCCTTTTACACATCAAGAATTATGTTCAGTCAAAATCTTACATTTGCCCCACTTCATTATATGTGTAAACAAAATATTTTGTTTCATGACACTGTGCAACATTGGGTTTAGAAATGCTGGATAACAGTGACATCCATTTAAACATCAAGAATGATGCGCAATCTGTATTATTGTATTGGCCGTCAAGATAACAGAATGAATGTTATATGCGAAAAATTATTACTTGTATAATACGACATGTTAACGTTGTCTGCATCAAGTTATGATGTAGCAATCAAGGATTTTGTTTAAGGGAATCATTAAATATATAATCTTGAACTCTGGTCTTCGTCTGTGTATCGTAACCTGTTGCATTTCAATTTTGTTTAAAACATTAAAGAAGTTCAAATTCAATTTTTGTGTCAATTTGTGGTTAAATGACTGGGAAAGCTGTATCTGTATGCTTGGATTATGTGTGTTCAAAAATGGCATAATTTTGCCATCAATACACAGCATAAGCAGCTATTTGCCCCGCAATATGTCAAATAAGCCGATAATCGTCTCTGCCATTATTAAAGGTGTCATGGCTGGCCAGAAATGGCCCAGACAAAGCCAACATCCACCCCAGTAAACCTTCACATACATGCAGATCAAGACATTCAACTGGATGTTTTTGCTTCTAACCCCGACGAAACGTTTACGTTAGGTCAGCTTGTTTTGCAAGCTACAGATCTCTGCTACTTCTAAACTATTATATCAAGACCTGGTTGTGCCATTTTAATTTAAAACTTCATCAAGGATTTTGGCAAGGGTTATCTGCTTTTTCTCTCCGAAATTCGGATCAGGCTTTTTGAAAAGAAAAAAAGTAACAGTGCTGAGCAAATGAAAGGATCAAAAAATAAATTAGGAATGCAACACAAAGCAAATCAAGCGCAAGGGGGAAAATGAAGATCCAACGTTTTGCTGCCAACTATCAATTATACCAGACCAGAGGCCCCTCAGTCCCAGTCGTGGTAGGATAGATGTTAGAATAATGGAAAAAATTCACAATTAAAGTAAATTGCTGGGGATAGTTAAGAAATCAAGGAAAGGTAGGCTTTCTCTGAGGTAGCGCCCTATTGAATGCTTCTTCACCATTTCGTGAGCAAGAGCACGGTTCGACAACGTACCGCCTGACTGTTATGCTACGGTCTGGTGGGGGGATAGTTGTCAACGTTTTTCTTTTTTAAGCAATGAACTAAAAAATAAGAAATAATAGGGAGGGGCGGCCAAAGCCGCATCTTGGGATATAAAGAGGCGTTCGGCATCCAACTATTTTACTAGTTTTAGGATTTACCCCAAGATGGCGGGCTATGACGACACAGCTGATATCCAGCCATAAAGAAAGGTTCAGAACGATTGAATCAGCACAATCGCTGTTTACCATGAAAACCAATAAAAGGAACCCAATTTCACACGACCATTCCGAGGTTCTTCACCAACTGCCTTGATATGCGCCGTTACCTGAAGTTCTTGGGGGGGGGGACGTGTTGTATTCTTCCATGTGGGCCAGTCCAGTTTGGTAGGCGGTACTTCAGGGCGTCATTGTAGGTTATGAGCCATGAGCTTATGAGCCTTGCCCGAGGACCCCCCCAATTGGACATCTGCACAACGCTAACACCATGGTCACACGGATGGACGAAACAATTTTGATGGACAACTTTGATACAACGGTGAATAAGTTGGTAAAAAGTGGTTTAAGTGCGTAAAGAAAAGTGGCTTAGTTTAGAAATCATCAGCAGATGAGAAAAAAAAATAAAGGACAGATTACGCAACCAATCATTGGGTAATAGTGATGGTTCAGAAGATGGCTACTTAACTGAAAAGGGCAGATATATTTTTATTTTTGAATCTCTGGCTTGTGTTTTGGAATTACAGTAGTCCCTTACACTATGCCTCAAAGAAACTGTATCTAGTTTATGTATTCGTTGACGAAAACTAAACGTTGCTCTTTTCTGTGTGTAAAAGAGCACCCAAATTGCAGCTTGTTCAGGATAAATGTCCCGCTGTGGATATTTGTGTTGAACCTTTGAAGAAAGGTAATGGATGAAAAGTTATATTTAAATGGCAATTTTAATTATGTTAAGTTCATATATTCAGTGGATATGAAAGACATGAAGTAGGAGACAATCCGAGAAGGGGACCTACATAACCACTTGCTATGATGCAAAGAGAAGAGACGAGACAGGTTAAACAGATAATTAAGCGAATCGGAATGTGGTTAAGGAGGATCGGTGATTGGAACGCAGGGATGGGCTGGTCTATGTATCCAAAAGGCATCAGTCATCGACGTCTCTACTTTGGGAGACGGTTCTAAAATCGACTGGCAGTGAAGGAACTAAAGAAGAGGACGGGCGGTCTATCCGCACTAATAATGAAGTGGCCTACTCAAAGCATGTTTAGAGCCCAGTACAGAAACATGACTAAGCCAGCAAGCCTATCTAGTGTGCAATTCAACGCCGCCACACCAAACCGCAAGACAAACACACCATAATCCCCATGTCTGTTGAATTTGCAAATACTTCGTAATCGATATATGACACAATGTAAATAGAACACATTGCTGCCTTCTTCCTTCCACCCTTATTACGATAATCACGAAGCTTGGAAAGTTAATGACACTAGCCCTATGAAATTGTTTTTCCTTAAATGTTTACTGGCTACCGTTATAATAAACAGCTGTTTGGGCTAGGGAAACCATATTATTGTTTATAATTTATATTCATAATAATATATTTTCTCGAAGCTGTTTTCAAGCCAACTTAGTTATGCATATATATAAATATGCTTTTCTTATGAATTACAATCACGAATATGTTTTGTTACTAGTATTGTGACTTCCACATATTACTTATATCACCATGGATATTGCTAGATGTTGTCACTGTTAATGGCAATTTTATTTATGTTTGTGTTATTATTCAATGAACACTTTTTCTATCTAAATATGTTGTATGTACCTATGCTGTAATTTCATGCTCAACACAAAATAACGCCTTCTTTACCATAAATCATTTGATGTGAAGAAACTATAGTTTAGAATACAACGAAGAACATACAGCCCAAATAGTGTTTAGAAGCAAGCTTGGAGTGCAGTTTTTTGACATTATCTAAAGATTTTATAAATCAGGTCTTTTAACTAAAATTAGCGTGGGTACTTTGTCACTGGGTGGAACAGCTGTGTAATAATTTTCTTTTTCCAAGGGTTGAATTATGTAGTGAACATGTATTTCTGTTGACACCACTAGTTCCTCAAATATTAATTATGTATGCGTGCCTTACGTTAGGTGAGCGAAACAAACACCAACAGAATGAAATATATACGCGGTCTTGTGAAGCAATCAAACGCCCCTTAAGTTCTGACCCAAAACGTCACACACGTTGTACCTGTAGTGTATAGAATGATACGAGAGGGGAAATAAAAAAAAAATAAAAAGATGTTAGGATGAGAAAAATCACAGAGAGGGGGGAAGAAGGGAGAGTCAGGGCTGAGTGGAGTGAGTAGGATTGCGACGAGCACGAGTGGGGGGTGGGTATGGTGAGTTTATATAAAGCGATGTTTTCACCAGCCCCCCCCAGCCCGAACGAAGAGAGCGGAAGTGGCAATGTTTTCATGCAATTCTTGCAGCCCAACTGACTAACTATCTATCTATCTATCTATACATCTATCTATATCTACCTCTATTTTAACACCTGATAACGTTAGAACACCGAAGGGACCTATGACGTTGTTCAAACTGTCGATAATGGCGGACTAGGTAACTACGATATCTACGGCACCAATGTTGTTTACAACATGAAGGTCCAAGGTGTCAAAGGTCAAGTCATGGAGCCTAAAACTTTGCTTGCCGGCAATGGCACCTGAAAGTTTGAATCGCGACTAGGGGCACCTTATGGACACTCAACAGTCTTTGCTTACTTGCGATTAGTTTAGTTACTAAACTATATGCTAGACCCAAGTTCGAAACAAAGGTCATAGATCAACGGTCAAGGTCACTGCGAAACCCCCCGAGAAAATGCTGCCGCGCGACTGGTTTGGTTAGCGGAGTTAACCGCTCTAGTTCAGTAGTATTTTCATTGGCTTCTTTCCTGTAGTTGACTCGCCCTGATCAGAGATGATTGAATTATTCCACAAATTACAGATAGTTCTTTTATTGCAGACATGATTTGATTTTCCTGACAAACACAAGCCCAAATGGTTTGCCGTAGACAGAAACGTTTAGTCATGGCCTAAGTGGAAATTCCAGGTCTATTTGCTATTATGTTCCCTGGGATTGACCGCTTTACCGCTTACATCCGGAGGCGCAAAGCTGGTAATTTGTTGAGAGTGTTGCTTTGGTTCTATCTATCTGATTTGTCTTACTATTCATGACTAAACTGACTTATGTTTTAACACGAAACGTTTTTGAACGGAGGGGGACCTAGGAGGGCTCAAGGTTGCATGCGATAAATTATTAAGGATATCATGGGCCAAAGTAAGAAACTGAAGATCACTAGGTCAAAGGTCAAGGTCACTGGAGCCGTATGTACTTTGCATAAGACAACCAGTCCAAGGGATAAGAAATCTTGTTGTATAGGACGCGAGAACCTAGAAGGCTTCAAGATTGTTGTTTCGCGAATAGGTAAGAAGGATATCTAGGCCAGGTCAAAATGAAGGTCATTGATCAAAGGTCAAGCAAAGGGTCACTGTAGCCGTTTTTTTGCAATACACATACCAATGGGAAACAACTCTCTTGCCCTTCAATATCAGGTCCACCACTCTGCCAACTTGTTACTTCCCATATTAGTTGTCGATGTCACCTGCGAGTGTCGGAGTCCAAAGTTTCAGTGTAGCTTTGTGTGGTTGACCTGGTTTTCTCATTAAATAAATTTTGTTCATTTTTGAGGGTTAATGTTAGGTCTGTCGTGTCTATTTCTCTGTCTCTGCTTTACTCTGTCTTTGTGGTCTCCTCTTAGTGTCTCTCTGTATCTCTGTCTTCTGCTCCTCTCTGATGGCTCTCTTCTGGTCTCTGTCTCTCTCTGTCTCTCTGTCCTCTCTCTGTCTCTCTGTAGTCTCTCATCTGTGTCTCTCGTATTCTCTCTCTCATTTCCCTCTCTGCTCTCCTCTTCTCTTCTCTCTCTGACTCTCTCTCTCTCTCTCTACGCATCTCTATCTCTCTCTTCTCTCTCTCTCTCTCTCTTACCGATGGGAAATACAAGGGTCGTTATCCGAGTCAGCCGCATAGATAAGTGAATCACTGCCAGCTCTTGAAATAAGGCGCCGCGCGCGCTGGGTGATATAGCGTCGTCGTAGCGCTATAGTTGCATTGTAAATTTGTTCATGAAGGATTGTGAATGTGGTCCTTGGAATTAATTGTTATGGGACGGTCTGGGACCATGTTGACGTCTGTCAGTTTTTTCAAGAGAACAGCCTTCTCAATGCACGCCGCATTGTAGCATTCACCCACCACTTGATAAGTACATGATTTATATATTTTGGCCCATATTTTTTACCATAGGGAATGGGTACCGGACCAAAAATAAGACTATCGAGATTAGACAATACCCAGCACAAGAAAGAGAGAAAGGAGATGTAGACAGACAAACAGACTGGAGTAGATACAGAAGCTGTTCGGGACCTGGATTTGGGAGTGTTTAGGTAGAAGTCGACGCGAATGACGAGAAAGATGACGATTGATGAGGGCCGCCTTCCCACAGCTGATCATGAACATGACGCCCACACACAGCACGGTGCCCAGCAGACTGGACCCACTTGATTGAAACATTGCGGATGAGACGGGCGGGATACCCTGGAAACAACGCGATGAACGATTAAACAAATATTGGGTCATAGAGAAAAAAATCAGCTAGTGAGCACCTTCAGAGATATTGAAAAGTTTATACACAGAGAAGGGTCAGAAAAGGAAACACGTTCAGAGTTTGAATATTATTGTTCATAGCGAAGAACAGGAAAAGGAGCAACTTCGGAGTAGAATTTTGTTCGTAGAGATCGGAAATGTGACCACCTAGAGGTTGAAATTGTATTAATTGAGAATAAACAGAAGGCGATTATTGAACTAAAATATCACAAACGACAAACATGACACAAAGAGAAACAGCTGAAAAATAAGCGAAGTTAGAACACAACAACTAAATTGAGTGTCTTTAAAAAAAGACTGTTTAAAGGCGACGACGTAATGGTTGTGAACAAAATGGTCCAGTCCTTTGTTTTTACTTTAGATATCTTGCTAAGGTTTTTCTTCTATTTTTCTTTTTAGCATGCGCATGTAGTTAGTAAGTTATTTGGAGATAAACATGTGAAGATCAACTGTCAGAGCTTATAACAACAAACTTGCTCTTTTGTGACTCTCTGCCAACATAGCACTTGTCGTCCCTACTGTAATGGGACTAAGACCGGACAACGGCAGAGTTACGGCGAGCGGGCTGTGATAGGGTTACGTTTCGGATCAATTTAACAATGCGGCTCTATCCCAAATACTGGACTTTGAAGCGTCGTTTTTTTTTTTAAATACCTGTTCAAATTTCAGTGATTGGCACACTTTTCTGTTTCATGAAGACAGGAAAACAGAGAAAAATGAACCACTTCTTTCCTGTTTTTGCAAAAGTTCAAACAAATGAAGGACAGTGAAAGAAGACCGCGAGGGCTAATGTCTAATACTGACCTGTCTGATCATCCTACTAGGCCTAAATGCTTTGAGGTTAGCATTCCGAACCAGTGATTATCTTCACGGAAGCTGCTCGGCGAGCCGCGTAGTACTTTTTTCCGTGTCCCCATGTGTGAAAAAAAAAAAAAAAAAAAAAAAAAAACAAACAAAAACAAAAAAAAAAAAACAAACCCTTTTTTTGTTTTTTTTTTTCCCCCCACGTCAAAATTACATCAGTGACTTGAACATAGCAAACGAAAAATGTCTCAAAGACTATTTGGAACGCTCCGATAAGCTTGGCAGAGGTGTGGCAGTTGTTGGAGGGGTTGTTTCAAAGAAAGGTAAGGAAGCTGCCAAATTCTAACCCGATCAGAAAAATCTATGAAACAGTAAACCAACAGTGTTAAGTTAATGCTGATGTTCCTTGTCAAGGGGGGATAATCAGGGTTTGTCCTCTACTACTCATATCGGGAAAAGACCGCGTGTCTGTCTTATTCCATTACAGTTGTCTTTGATCCCTACCCATTCTGTGCTTTGTATCCGCCAAACTTAATCAACACGTAGGCTCAATATCTCAACGGGAGGTTGGCCAAGGCGACGTCCTCACAGCAGAGAGTTGACGAGGGCATAAGCCATCAGGTAGAATTGGTGATAATGGGGGCGATGAGATCCAGAGAACCTGACCAACAGAATGGAGAACGAATGAATTGATTAGTTTCGGTTTGGATCATTTGTTCAACGTTTTTTGAGCGGCATGAAACTCGAGACAGCAAGTAGTGACTATGATAAGGAACGGAAAGTAATGATGTGTTAAACATACATGCTATTACTTTCATTTAACACAAAACAGCCACATTAGCCATTCGAAAGCCCCTTTCCATTTTGTTTTAACCCCGCCATGGCCAGTTTTTGACGTGAACGTTTTCGTTTCAAGATCCGTTGATATTGTTTTGTTTGTGATATTCATTATGAGACATCGTTCTAATCCACCATACTTTCATATAGCATCACACACCACCACAACACACACACACACACACCACACACATCACACACTAACACATACACACACACATACAGAAAAGGGAGAGAGGGAGTACAGAGAGAGGAGCGAGACGAGAGAGAGGAGAGAAGGAGAGAGAGATGGAGGAGAGTAAGAGAGAGAACGAGACGTGCTGTTTTACGTGGGTGGGGGGTGGGGGGGGGGGGGCCGTGGAGGGAGAGGAGGAAGAGGAGAGAGAGATGAGAATTGAGAGAATACGAATACGAATGTCTTATTGAGGGTAAAACAGATAAATTAAAAAACAAGATTAACCTGTGTTTATACTTTGTTTACACCATTGCCCCTCAAGCAAATTAAACAACATTAATGAAGAAAAATTAATGGGAACAGAAAAAAACCAACAATCCTGGCACCAATAATGACAAAAAATATGACAAAGTAATATAATACCAAGGGCAAGGACAGACACAACAGTCAATTCAAGGATTAAAACACCACCATACCCCCCCATCAAAAACCTCTCTCTAAACAACTCCCCCAGTCTCACCCCCCCCCCCCCCCCCCCCCGCAATCCCCCCACAAACCACACCCGCATACCCCCCTCCCTCCCCACGCCCCCAAACCAAACACACACTACACACACACAAAACACACACACACACACACACACACATACATGCCTACAAGTTGGCTATACTATGTACCATGTACATGTATATCAGTTCACATCGATGTTAAATGTTCTTAAAGAGAGAGAGAGAGAGAGAAGAGAGAGACAGAGAAGAGAGAGAGAGAGAGAGGGAAAGAAAAAGAGAGAGAGAGAGAGAGAGGAGAGGAGAGGAGAGAGAGAGAGGGGGAGAGGAGAGAGAGAGTGTGAGTGTGAGACGAGAGAGAAAGAGATAAACGAAACGAGAACGAAGACGAAACGAAATTGTATTTACTACAGGGTAATGAATATAAGTATACACATATTGTTTACATCCAGCCCTGTGGTAAGCGAAAAAATATCAAATAAACAACATTTAAAAAAAAAAACATGCAATGAAAATAAATTAATAAACAACCAAGAATAGCATGTAAAAAGTGAACATGTTGAGGGAGAGATGGATGGAGAAGGAGAGAGAGAGAGAGGAGCGGTGACTATTGGAGGTGAAATGAAGAGGAGAGAGAGAGAGGAGAGCGAGAGAGGAGAGAGGAGAGAAGAGGAGAGAGAGAGAGATGAAGAGAGAGAGACAGAGATGGAGAGAGAGAGAGAGAAAAACTTCTTTGAGAGAGAGAGAGAGAGAGAGAGATAGACAGGGAGATAGACAGAGAGATAGAGAGAGATAGAGAGATGGAGAGAGAGAGAGATACAAACAATCCAACATTTGTATAGGCATTTGTTACATTAGTGTCCAAACATTTTAAAAATAAACTGTCAAAATATAATTCATAAGATGTCCTCGAAAAGATGAATAACGTGATATTTCTTTCAAATTAGTAGGTAAAGAGTTCCATAAGGAACCTCAGGAATAATGCAGACTGGATTTGAATAATTCCAAGCGGGGTCTATGGAGAGAAATCTTGTGCACATGTATTTTATCATTTAACGTGGATTTATTTCTTAATCTAGATGGTGCCTTTCCGTTCATTATTTTGTGCATAAGTCTTCCTTTATTAAATTTCAGCCGATACTTAACAGGTAAAATACTATGCAAACTGCATACGAGAACACTGAACACTGAAATGTTTAAAGCATGTTGGCCATGGACCACAATACATGTTAGGGGGAGGGGAAGCGAATCGGTTACATGAATCATATTATCAAACTAACTTGTTAGTTTTTCTTCCAATATTTCTTTTAACATTTTATAATATATAAAAACTAACAAAATAACTCTAGATTCTGATAGAGGCAAACTATAACATAAATGTAGCAAACATCTTAAGAAGAAACTCTTTGTAAATTAATACACTTTAAGCGGAAAACACACATAATGAAAACCTTGCAAACACGAAACACATCACATACATCACATGACCAACTTTCTCCTGTTCATGGCATGAAACACATACATAGATAACCTGTACATGTGATCATTACTATATGCCTTTAGCATTTGAAGTGCATACACAGTGTGAACATTGCTGATGTTTATAAATGTAACTCTTAAATCATGGTACATTCTACATTCAAATAAAACAAAATGGCTTTCATTTTCGACTTTCGATTTACAGAATGGACAATGTTTATCCTGAATACGATGACTATAACGATGAACATTATTATTAAGAGGTAAAACATTAAATCGCGTTTGGCTTATGGCCACTCGAAAACAATGTGTCCATACTCGTAATATATCTTTCTTTCTCAAATAATGTTTTAAGCGATCTGTAACTGTCATATCTGTCTCGATCTCTAATACTGCCTGTCCACTCTTGTATAAAAATGTCAATTAATCTTTGTTTGAAATTCCTCAGGAACATCTTCACATTGCCAACACTCTGATACAGCCAAACAAAATTAAACCCCGTATAAAATTTAAAAATGTCTCTAACTTTTGACACCCAACATTGCTTACCAGCTTCATCAACTGCATAAGAGAGAGAGAGAGAGAGAGAGACGAGAGAGGAGAGAGAGAGAGAGAGAGAGAGAGAGACGGGGAGAACGGCGATAGTTGAGAGCGAGAGGAGAGAGAGAGAGAGACTCGATAGACTCGATTTGACTCGATGACTCAAAACGTGTAATGACGAAAGCCAAAACAAGCTCATATCACCACAGTCACGAAAACACAAATGCATGCACTTAATACACACTGGCCTCCGGCCCAATCAGAACAAATACAATAACAATAAGGGGCAGATTAACATTGGGATATAATTTTTTAGATAATAAGGGTTATAAAGGAGAAACCATGCAAATAAAACAATAAAACCAACAGCCAAACTATATAAACCTGATATATTATGCATTTTCTATGTCCGTGTCCATATTTCATCACAGTACTTTAAAAACTATCCAAGCATAGTATATATGTATATTATACACTATATTTAATGTCAGCAGCATATGTTGCACATGCAGTGGGTACGCGACCCCCGCACACTACCGTGTAGCCTCGCTTCACCACCGAACAAACAGATCACACTCGCCTTACAACCGACTCCTACTGTGATGTGTAGTAGGTGTAGTAGTGTGTGTGTGTGGAGACCGAGAGAGACACAGCGACAGACAGTAGAGACAGAGGACAAATTTTGACCATTCTCACAATTTGATGTATTGTGTGTGATTGTGGCTGTTATTAACAACATAGGTCTTATGACAAGGGGGGGACGAGAGAGAGAGAGAGTTGTAAATTTTTTTTCCCCCCCAATTTTAAAAAAGAAAAAAATTTTGTTCCCATGATGACGTTGTACTGACCAATGCAGGACACGCCGGCACAGATGAAGAAGGCGAGGACGTAGCCCCGCTTTGGCTCTCCATTCTTGCCGTAGCCCTTGGCGAAGAACCCTACCAGGGGAAACAACTTGTCCTTGCCCAACGCCTGCACACAGCCACGCACGCAAAAAACTTTTAAATGATTGAAACCAGGAATATTTCTCACTTTCTTCTATCTTAGAGTGCCACTTTTGTTTATAACATGATGTAAGCCGATCTTTAAATTCGTACACGAATGATCTAACATCTCCAACTCCTTAGTTAAGCCAAACAAAGCCAAAACCATTAAATGTGAGAATACGTTTAACATTGCCTGCCCAGTTTTTATGCCCTGATTCAAAATGTTGAAGTAACATAGTATAGGCTTGTTTACATAATCTATTTCCGGGAAGTTGTGTCAGTTTTAGCCAGTATCTAATACACTGAGTAAATGTTCTAATATATAACGGATACCTACCAGAATCACCATATGCCATTGTGTTAGATGAGTGTAATGGAACATTCATAAATCGCTTAATAGCCCAAGTATGACAATTTTTCCATTTGAATATTCTCTTCAAGACCCCACACTTCCGCTGCATATGTTAACATTGGTTCTATTTGTACGTTGAATAGCTTTCAAAACAAGTAATAGTCAGATGTGTTTAATTTTTTCATACATCTCATAATTTCTGTTATACCTTTTTTCCCTTTTCTACACATTTATAGCCAACCTGCAGTCAAGCTAAGTTTTGTCGTGAAAATCATGCCTAAATATTTATATGTATTACAAACACTTATTTCTGCGTTACCATATAGCCATTTCTCATGCTGTGACAGATGACCACCATTACGGAAAATAATAATGTTTTGTCTTGTCCCGGTTAACTGTCAGCTGTAATTTGTCTGCTTCACATTTTAGTACATTAAGTTGATTCTGTAGGCCAACAATGGTATCAGATATTAATATTACATCATCCGCGAATAGTAACATAACATTTTCAACTGCACCCGATATTAATGTATTCCATGTTTACCTTTAGTTGACATCTCTAACGGCAAGTTAATTTATGAGAAGGCAAACATTTGAGGGCCTTAAGAGCAACCTTGCTTACGCCAGAGGGCAGTTGATAGTATCAGTATATGTACCTTTATCTCGCACACATGCAAAAACTGTATCGTACAGCCACGTTAAGCCATGTTATAATTTTTCCACCAACACCAGATTTCCTCAAGACCATACCATAATACATTTCTAATTTTACAGAATACAAATTGCCTTCTAAAGTCAACGAAGGCGAAATAATTTTGGTTTTTCGATAGAAATTTTTGAACTATAGGCATACAATGTAAAAATATGGTCTACAGTGCTATAACCTGCCCTAAACCAAGCCTGTTCCTTCTACTATTCCACACCCCACTCTATATCTGCCCATTTCGTTAACCTTTGTTTAGAATATTATGTATATGCTTTATGACTACACTTGTTAAGGCTATTCCCCTCTAATATCTGGGGTATCTTATCTCCCTGTTATAAATTTGGCTATAATAATTGATTTCGCCCACTAAGCTTGGAAAAATCGCCTCGATCAAATAGTGTGTTGAAATAAGCAGCCAAATATTCAATGACAGATTCATCTCCATGTTTCAATACTCACTTACATTTTGTCAGGTCCTGCGCTTTTACTTACTTTTTAAATGCTTAATACTTCTCTGCACTTCATTGTAATAGACTATCCAAATAAATGGTTCGTCTTTCTTATCTTCAACTTTCAACCTCCTAGCTCTGTGTCTCACCGTGTGTTCAAAACGAATTTGAAGCCACACTATAAAAATGATTGTGCCATGCTCTGATGTAATATCATTCTAAATAATTCTTTTCTGTAACAGATTAATTGTCTTCCAAAAATAATTTAGAGTCGTTTACGGATTGCTTAGCTTTCTATTTTTTGTTCATCATAAGCTTTTCTTTTTTCTTTTCTAAGATCAAAGATAGTTCTGTCTTTTCTTTAGCATATTTGATTCTTTTCTTCTGTTTGGTTGATATGATTTAGATTTCTATAGATTTGTAGCAACCTCTTCACTTCTTTCTTCTTATTATTACATTCATCATAAACCTATTCATTTGTTAGTTTTTTATTCCCTCCAACATTTCTTACCATAACAGCAGCAGCGCCACATAAAGCATTTACTAAATATGTCGACAGAATGATAACATCATTAGCTAAGTATTATTTACTGTTTCCATACATTCTTTAAACTTGTTCAGAATTAAAGTTCTTCCTCATTATAGTTGTGCATTCTCTCCGTCCATATAATCTTTCCTCACTACCTGAGGCACGAGATGTATCACCTTTAAACACACTGATCCCAACTAACGCACAGGCAGATGCCATGAAAAAGGGCGTCTTTACTTGGAGAGTACAATATTAGAAAAAATATCTTTCGAAACTAAAAAAAATAATCAATAACACTAGACCCATGGTGTGTGAGACAAAAAGTAAATTCACCTCACGGTCAGTAACCCAGGAGCATTCAAATGACAAGATTTAACAAGAAACAAAAGTCCATTAAGATCGTCCAAAAGTATTAATTCACTCCCCCCCTCGGCGTCTTTAGAGCAACTGTTCTAAATGATCTATAATCATACTCGTCATCGTCTATACTAGGAGATATTGAACATTCTCTCTTCTGTAGACTGAAGCCACACCTGTTCTTGCATAATAGTCTCCACATTACAATGAAAAAACCATCATCAAACATTTAACGGTTGCGGAATACTTTACTCTAACATAAGAGATGCCATCATATTAAATTCAACAAAAAAAAACCTGTAATATTATAGCCGGTCTCCTTCGCGAACACCATAGCAACAAACAATGAACAACATCTTATCTACCCCAAACATACATTGTTTAAACTTAAACCACAATGTAGTTCAAATCAACCTTAATGTGCCTCTACAAACTGTGGGCAAAACTGCTTTATGATCAAAACTAAGACTCCCAGAATGTTACCATGCAGGACAATTTTCGTGCAGGGCAATAATTAGAATAGCAGTAAAAAACATGATTGAATCGAAGAAGAGCCAACAAATGTTTCAGTTAAACCTATTATGTCAAACTACATACAAATCGACCAAAAGCACATCTGAGAGTTGGATTACAGATTTCAACATTGAGTAAGAAACGTAACTATGGTGCTTGATCGGACCTGACCCATCTATTTACAACTACCTGGGCGCGACGCGCAACGTAGGACCACACCACCTCCCACTACCACTGCCATACCCGGCAGCAGGTGGTTTGTTCATGTTTGGCACTCCTGCCCTTGAAAAGTAGCTAGACAAACAGGCTGTTGTTCTCCTTGCCGCTAAGTGTGGACACCCCTGCACGCTGGGCCCCACCACGTTTTTTTTCCACCCCCACTACTACTCTCACGGCGCGTAATTTCATCATGAGACATTCTGTTAGTGCACGTTGACAGGCGTGTTGTATCCTCATGGGCCACAGCAGGGCATGCATTGCTCTTGTTAGCAGCTCGGGCTCAAGAC
>JAGGCT020003215.1:0-14852 GCA_017654935.2 Phymorhynchus buccinoides | reverse complement strand
CCACCCTCTGCTTTCAAATCAAGCCCCCAAAACCCCCCCGATTTCCCAGTTCTCGTCTTTCCCCTCCTCTCTTTTGCCTTTAGGTCTAATTTCTCAAGACGTATGAAACTCACTCTTTTATTTGTCCGTAAAAAAAAAAACCAGCCAAGGAAATTATGACGTGTGGTTGTGCGTTATCTTCTTCTTTGTCCTTTTGCATAGCCTCCCTTATTTGAATGCGTTTAAGAGGTGTTGTGTGCGCTTCGATTTGATTTCTATCAAGATTTAGCGCCGTATAAATAGTGTATGTTTTTGCATGATTTTTAATTTTTATTTGTTGCGGTGCGTGTTGTGTTGTGTGTGTGGTGTGTGTGTGTGTGTGGTGTGTGTGTGTGGGTGTGTGTGTGTGTTTCCTATGTACAAAGAACATCGTGCAAACAGATGAACCTGTCTGTCTGTTCCTGTCCCCTCCCTGGTCTATGCTCCCCGTCCACCTGCGTGCGCCATCTCGACCCTTTCAACGAAAGTGTCGCCATCTAGTCAGATTTTGTGTGTAAACAGGATGAAGTTCAGTTAACGTCGTCCGTATCGTTTTCTTACAGGGGGGGGGACATGTACGGACGGGCCTGAACAAACCAAACCGTTTATAAACAAAATTGATGTTCCTAAATCACTGTCTTTAAGCCAAAGGCCGAGAAGCGAATCAGAATTTTAAGCGTGTAAACAGCATCGATCGGGCATTTTTCAAACAAAGTTACTGGACTAAGATGGGCGGTCTCCCATAATATGGAGCGCTCCTTGGGCCCGGGTATGGACGGACACGTGGTTACAAATCCATAGTAACCCTCAATCAAGCCGTGTCTGTTGCAATAACGTTTTTCTGTGGTAGGCTTAACAACCAGAGAGTGGACCCTAGGCCCTGTACTGCTTTGATTGTCTGTTCCGTGTGGATTCTGTACCTGCCCTGCCCTGTCTGTCCTGTCTCAATCCGTTAACCCTCACCAGTCTGTTCCCCCCTGCAATAACGTGCTGTGGGTATCCCAGAGAGTGGGAACCTGGACCTGTAATGCTTGTAGATGTAATGTCGGTCTGTCTGTCGTTGCCTGCCTTTCCCTGTTCTGCCTGCCTGTCTGTCTGAATATTTTATCCTCACCAGATATCCTCCTTGCCAGGACGTGCTGTGGAATGTGACCAGGGAGTGTAACTGAGCTCCTAATCATGGATGGTTCATAGCAACTGTTCTCCCATTTGTCCCTCGGAATAAAGGCCCTGAAAATATCGTTAAATCGTTCATCGTCAATCATCATCATTGGGCAATATCGTTGTCCACCGTTCGTCATCTTCGTAGTCTCATCTTCGCTTACATCATTGTCATCATCGTTATCATCTTCATCATCACCATCGTCGGTCGTCATCCAACATCATTGTCATAACCATCCAAATCAATTATCGCAATATGATCATCATCCATCATCATCACCATCATCACTTCGTGGCCGTCATCGTTATCACTATCGTAGTCGTCGTCGGTCGTCGTCGTCATCCAGCAGTTAGTATAAGCTGCCCTTAGTCGTCTCTCCCGTGCACATCATTGCTAAAGGTTGCTGTCATGGGGTAACGGTTTCACAATTTGGGGTGCGTCCCCACATGCTTCCCTCCTCACTCACACAACGAGCAACACCGGAGACCAGTTTACAATACGAAAAAACAGAATATTTATTCCTTGGCATCAATGGATGTTTTTGCATATAATAAAAACCTAAAAAGGTAGGTACCTAATTAAACTTAAAAAACCGACTACTTAAACTTCAACCTAAGAAAACACTTCCCAACATTCCTTCCCAGTACTTATATCTAACAACCGACCTACCCGGGGTGTGGACCAACCTAAAGAAAAACGTTACAATTATGCCAATTCCACAAGAAGAGAATAGGCAAGTCACCGCCCTCGCTCACACACACTCTCTCTTTTACTTATCTAGTCTGTTCAGTGGTGCACGGTGTCACTTCACTAGTGTCACGTTCCACACAACGCCCAAAGTTCTTAGGAAGTGTAGACGCTGGTAGACACACTGGCGTCGACCAGTTGGCATCAACCATAACCCTAACCCTAACCCTAACACTAGTGTCACGTTCCACACAACGCCCAAAGTACTTAGGAAGTGTAGACGCTGGTAGACACACTGGCGTCGTCCAGATGCGAAGGGCCTGGTCGTACCCTTGGGAGCTCAGGTACAGTGAGTCCTGAAGCATCTTGAATTGCCCCCTCGTCTTCGGTCCTCTCCATGCCTGGTTTCTCCACGTCAGTTCCTCTCCATCCCTGGTTTCTCCACGTCAGTCCTCTCCATCCCTTGTTTCTCCACGTCAGTCCTCTCCATCCCTGGTTTCTCCACGTCAGTCCTCTCCATCCCTGGTTTCTCCACGTCAGTCCTCTCCATCCCTTGTTTCTCCACGTCAGTCCTCTCCATCCCTGGTTTCTCCACGTCAGTCCTCTCCATCCCTGGTTTCTCCACGTCAGTCCTCTCCATCCCTTGTTTCTCCACGTCAGTCCTCTCCATCCCTGGTTTCTCCACGTCAGTCCTCTCCATCCCTGGTTTCTCCACGTCAGTCCTCTCCATCCCTGGTTTCTCCACGTCAGTCCTCTCCATCCCTGGTTTCTCCACGTCAGTCCTCTCCATCCCTGGTTTCTCCACGTCAGTCCTCTCCATCCCTGGTTTCTCCACGTCAGTCCTCTCCATCCTTGGTTTCTCCACGTCAGTCCTCTCCATCCCTTGTTTCTCCACGTCAGTCCTCTCCATCCCTGGTTTCTCCACGTCAGTCCTCTCCATCCCTGGTTTCTCCACATCAGTCCTCTCCATCCCTGGTTTCTCCACGTCAGTCCTCTCCATCCCTGGTTTCTCCACGTCAGTCCTCTCCATCCCTGGTTTCTCCATGTCAGTCCTCTCCATCCCTGGTTTCTCCACGTCAGTCCAGGGTTTATGTGTTTTGGCTGAATACACACAAGAGAAATGTGTGCCATGCACATAAGAACATGTACTGTTGCGAAAATAATGTCCGCAGAAGATCCCTACGTTTATGAGTGGGTGATAAGTGAGCGATGATAAGAAGAATTGATGATGATTCAGCAAACCAGTCAGAAGTCAAAACCAAGGGAAACAACTTCTACATGGTTCTTAATCAAAGGGATATAATTTAGAATGACTGGGACGGTATTCATGTCGAGATAGCATGAGACTTAGCATGATGCTAACTTAGAAGCTCTTCCAAAAGTCCTATTAAATCCTATCAGGGACATTTGGAAGAGCTTCTAAGTTTAGTTAGCATGATGCTAAGTCTCATGCTATCTCGACATGAATACCGTCCCTGGTTGCTAAGGAAGAAATTGAGCAAAGGGACATGCATCACATCAAATCAATGCATAGCTTATCACACGCTAACGTAATCCGAAAAACGTTACAACAAAACGTTAGCGTTTGACTTTAACTTGGAAACGCCCAATATGTTCAACACGTTCGCTGCGAACAAAGGCTACCTGAAAAACTCCAACGCTGCTTGACTGCGTGAACAGCTCACTGAATACATAATGAGCTAGATACGAAACATCCTAGCAAAAACCTTTAGACCGCAATGCCATAGAAATGAACCCTCACCCCGCCGGGGGGGATTCGCCACTATGATTTTCTGAAGCGTTTTTATGATTAAAATCGAAAGCCAGATGTTTGCCTTTTTTAAAATGAGGGTTACACATGTCTAGAAGGGGTTTTTATGACCTATTTTTCCTTCTTTGGCGTCTGCATTTTCATTTTGAGGGTATGGGTTAGTTAGATAACCGTAAAAACTTCGATTTTCTTCTTATTTTCGTTTTTTCTCTTCCGCTATGTAAATAACGAATCACACTACCAACAGACACCAAACAAAGGTACTGTTGTACCTTAAATATTTTAGAAAAGGCTTCATAATAAAAATAGGGGTGGTTTAAAAATCGAGATTTCCTTCTTTGGCATCTGTATTTGAGTTTAAGATGACAGAGGTATTTTTAATTTCAAAAACTCCATAAAACTGAAGTTTATTGTTTTGTTTTTTTGTTCTTTTCGCTTTTGCTGTTATTATAGATGTCATTCACCCTGTTCTTGTTCATCTGTGACAAGCCATATAAGGGAGGCAGTACTTTAGAATCGGGGTGTGGGCTTTTGTACCAGTCTGAGAGACCAAAAGGGTATTTTTATCTATTCAGCAACAACTCTTCAACTGCTTATGATAAAATTCAAACAGGGAGTGACTAGTTCAATGTATCAAGGATGATGCTCCTTATCTCAGATAATGGCTGTAAATAACCATTTTTAATGGATTAATCTACCAACATAGTGTTTTGGTGCTTTCTCTTGTAATTTAATCATAATATTAAAAACCTGTTTACTAATCGAGATTGTGCCATTGAATGACTGTAAAGTTTCGTTATAAAGTAAAGATTTTCTTTCAAGATACCCGTTAAAACCGTTAGAATTATCTTAAATATCTTTAAATTGCCATATATTAAACTAATGGACAAATACTTATTGCGTTTTAATGCAAATAATGTCATGATGTAACAATGTTGGATGTAATTAAATGATCGCAATGAGGCCTACTCTTCTGAATGTTTAAAATTAAAGGTCGCATTTAAAATGTGTCTAACCAAATTGCTTTAAAATAGGTGCCATAAGTTATGAGAAATCTGATAATTAAAATATTCCATTTTGATTTTTAAACATGTTTATAATCTTTAATTACTGAATGAGCGCTTCTGGTCGCCCCACTGGTGACCACTCTACTCGCTTATATCACTTTACTTTATCAATAGAAGGCAATAATCTATTTTTTGCTGTGCAAAAGAGAGTGAGTTTGACATTGCTTAGAAACAGCATTCAAACGAAGCAGCACTGTGTCAAGCGCTAATGACAATAACTCCGCCTAAAAAGCCCATTAACAGAATCATTGGAAGAACATATATGGGAAATAATATTATGTTCGACTTCTACACTTCAGTGTGGAGACTGTATAAAAAAGGTCCTTTAATTTACTAGATTTAAATGAAAGAGATGTCAATGAGATTTGATTGAAGGAGAGCAATTGACTGTTTTTGACCGTTATGTAACTTTCAATTTTAACTGAAATTGCCATCTCCTTCAAATAATTAAGGAGGATCATGTCTGAGCAAAAATATAAAATTAAACTACTGTGAAATAGTACTTGAAATATTCAGAATATGGAAATTTCGTTTGTGACCGTTAAAACCGTTAATTTTGTACATGACATATTTTTTAATGGAAGAATGGACAAAAGAATGATCATATTGATTAAATCAATTTAATAAGCGTCTTTGTAATTATTAAACTGACTGTAAATTATCTCGTCTTTGTTGCATGAGTTAACAACCAATCAAAATCAAAGCTCTAAAACAGAAAGTTCATACCGGAAGTGAACAATTTTGGGCATGAAAAGGTTGTAGAAATACCAAATATGTCCATGGCTGCTTAAACATCAACCATTATTAAATACTAATGGCCGTTTTAGACTAAAAATTATCAGTAAAAGATTGGTTTTGCTGTTTTTTGTGATTTGTCCTATGTTCAAGACAAAACAAACCGGAAGTACTTACACATTTCAGTAAGCTATGCTGTAGAACTCCCAAATCATCGCACTAATATTCCTTAATCTCAATAGTAAAATTATTGGTTTATAATGTAAATCGAGTTATTTCTACGATTGTACTACCCCTACCCCATATTTGACACTGACAAAATAGACCCCTTCATATATAGAGGTATAACATAGTGTAGCCCTCATTTTATTTTTGGCAAACAATTAAATTTGAAAAGTACTCTCACCAAACTTTCAGAAAAATATAGAAAAATATAGTGACCTACCCCCCCCCCCCCCCCCCCCCCCCCCCCCCCCCCCCCCCCGGCCCCCGCCGGTGTGAGGGGATGGACACCTGTAGGTCTACTTTTGCTGGATACACCTATGTACGGGTACGTACAGACGATACAGTTTGTACAAGGACTCACAGACGATACAATTTGTACAAGGACTCACAGACGATACAGTTTGTACAAGGACTCCCCCGCCCAGGAAGAAAACTAACCACGCTCCAACCAAATAGAGGTTTTGAATTTATGAAAACAATTCCGGAAAGGTAAGTAAATTTGTACACGGAAATTAGGAACGCGTGGTTAATTTATCTCCTTTTAAAAATGGAACGACCATCTTTCACGAAAAGATGCAAACGACATTTATACTTCTAAATACGAGTCTCTATGGCTGATAACCAGTTGTCATATCCGGGTACATGGGAGCCGCCATCTTTGAAGAGACCGCCATTTTAGTACCTAAAATGCAGAGCAATGCTGCGTTGTTGGTTCCTCCAACTAGGCCGAAATATCAGAAGTCATAAAAAAGCCGAAAACATTCATCCCAACTGTGAAAAGAAATGAAGGCGAGTACGTTCATCAAACTCTTGAAATGCGACGGCGTCAGTGGATCGCCCAGGAGATCAACAGTACAGGAAATATATCACCGACGATCGTAATCAACACAACAGAATGAGAATGTGACAATCACAATGTGACTGTCAACACGTCAAATGGTCTGTTCAGATCATTTTATCAAAGGTATGTTGTCTATTGTAGACTACTACTAGTACTAAATAAACTGGACACAATCGTAAATCAGGTTTATGGGTTTATTTAACTCCTCCCCCCCCCCCCCCCCCTTGATCCTCCCCCCCCCCCCCCCCCCCACCCCCCCCCCCCCCCCCCCCCTAACGTTTTTTGTAAATGTATTTATTTTATTTAATGAATACTCAGTAGTAGTATCATATCATATCATATCATATCACATACGGCATATAGGCTTTTAAATAGCCTTTAGCCTGCTGTTTCCTTTTAGTTTATAAGGAAACGCAATTTAAAACTTTCTAGTTGTTTGTTATTTTTTATTATTTATTTTTTTAAAGAGTACAACATACAGTGAAAACAAGCAAACTGATCTGCATACTAATCAATTACTGAATACTTATGTTAGTATGGAAGCAATAATCTTCCCCAAAAATTATCTAATTTGTTTTTAAAACTATTGAGTATTCCTACGGTTGCAGTATCATTTGGTAGATAATTCCAATTGTTAATAACCCTGTTAATGAAAAAAAGTGCATAAATATTAGTATGAACTAATAATTTTGTTAGTTTTAAGGAATGTCCTCTAGTGGTAGAGTTACTAAGAGAAAAAAGTGTGTTTGTAGTTCTAGTATCATAATATCCATTTAAGATCTTAAAAGTTTCAATCATATCTCCCCGTGCTCTTCTATACTCTAGGCTAGGTAGATTAAGAAGTTTTAGTCTTTCCTCATAGCTCATATTACTCATGTTGATAATTTGTTTAGTGAATCGCCTTTGGACAATTTGAATAGCATTAATATGTTTCTTTAATGATGGAGACCAAATCACATTACCATATTCTACTATTGGTCTCACCAATGATTTGAACAACGGCACCATAATATCTTTAGTTTTGTGCTGAATGAAATGAGAAATCATACCAGAGATTTTATTTGCATTTTTAATAGCTTCAGTGATGTGCTGATCAAAATTTAACTCCCGGGTCTTTTTCCACTTCAGAAGCTTCTAATTCACAACCATCAATTGTATAACAAAAGTTAGGGTTATTTTTACCAATATGTAACATTTTACACTTCTGTCCATTAAATTTAATTTGCCATTCTTTCGTCCAATTAACTAATTTGTCTATAGACTCTTGAAGTTTAGTTTTGGATTCGTCGCTGATGATTCCGCAATAAGCTTTTGTATCATCTGCAAAGATTTTTTTGATACAGTTGACTATATCGGGCATGTCGTTTATGAAATAAATAAAACAAAGTTGGTCCCAATACAGTATCCTGTGGAACACCACTAGTAACATAAGAATTTTCGGATTTATCTTCTCCAATGCTAGCACACTGAGTCCTGTCTGAAAGAAAGTCTTGAATCCACATAAGTAATTTGTCATTGTTAACCGCCGTTTTGTCCTAATACACTAATTAGCATTCAAACGGTAAAATTAGGCCAAAATGACCAGTGTCAGAGGTTCAGCTTGTTATTCATTTATTATTGAACAGAAAGATTAAAAAAAAAGAGAACTTGTCAAGAATGAGTTTTTATAACTCAAACTAGTTCAGTTGGACAAAAACGGCGTTTCAAAATCGAGCGCTCCGTTTTGTCAAAGCCGCCGTTTTGCGGATTGTCGAACCCGCCGTTTTTGTCAAAATCATAACAGAAAATTTCGGACAAAAACGGCGGATCTAACCCCGCCGGTTTGTTCATAGACAAAACGGCGGAATATAGACAAAACGGCGGTTAACATCATCTTATTCCATAGCCCTTAATTAAGTTTATTGGAACAGTCTTATATGTAGGGACCTTATTAAAAGCTTTCTGTTGATCCAAGTATACCACATCAACAGGTATGTTATCGTTAATCATAACCAACCAATCATTTAATGTATTTAACAGTTGAGTAGTACAATCATGACCTACCAGAAGTAAATCCAAATTGGCAGTCAGATAGTAGGTTATTTGATTCAAAATGATCATTTAAAGCGTATCTAATTATGCCTTCACATAACTTGCAGACTATTGGAAGTCAGACTAACTGGTCTGTAATTTCCTTGATCATTTTTATTGCCTTTTTTAAATATAGGCTTTACCTCAGCTTGTTTCAATTGGTTTGGGAATTTACCTTCCTTAAGAGTTTTTGTCAAATAATATTTTTAGAGGTAAAGAGAGGTAATCTTTTAATTATTTTAAAAGTCTGGGATGTATGCTATCGGGGCCAGCGGATTTTGAAATATTTAAATTGGACAATATTTTATGAATGTCACTTACTGTGAATTCAACATTAGACAAGGGTTTGTCTGTCTGTTTAGGAAAGAAAGGGATATTATTGGAATCTTCATTAGTGAAAACACTTGAGAAGAAATTATTTAGCACTTCTGTCCTTTCTTGATCTGTCTGAGTGAGCGTACCATCAGGTTTTAATAAATTACCAATACTCTCTTTAGGTTTTGGTTTTGACGAAACATAAGCGTAGAAACTTTTAGGGTCGTTTTTTATGTTCTTTGCAAGTTTAATTTATTTTGCTAAAAAGTTGCTTTTCAGTGAACATTTTCTAATGCCAACATTTGAGGGGGTTGGGTCGTGTGTGTGTGGTGGGGGGGGGAGGGGAGGGGGGGCTGAAAATATAAGATAGCCCTGAAAAAGTAGCCCAGAGTAATTAATTCAATTACAACAAGTAGTTCGAAAAATCTTTAGCGCCGAAAAATGTAGGATACAATTAAATGGGAAAACATCTCAGCGATATTGCAAATCCTAAGATTGGCAAAGGCGATAGATAATACTGGGGGGAAAGCTGAGAACATGAGTGGGGGTAGCTTCTTCTTGTACTACGATCGCTCAGACAGTTTCTGTCATACGAGCGCAGATGCGTAATGCTGCCGTTAACTAAGAAATAGTTAGCCCCAGCATGTCCGTCTTCGGCTGAGATAAAATCTTTGTAAGAATTTTTAGAAGAAAAAAAAGGCAGGAGAATAGAATGGTAATGCAGAAAGATAGTAGATGACAAGGGTGAGTCAAAGAGAGTGGTAGATTAGAGGAATTTACAAGCACATAACTTCCAGAAGGTGGGGGAACTATTTGCTACAGAAAGACCACCCACCACACCCCAAGGTACTCCCATAGGAGGGATGAGGAAAGGGTAGCAAAACTGCACATTAACCCTAACTTCACAAATAAAAGTATCGTTACAACCAGAATGGAAATTAATAAACCATTTCCACTTACCTTGTATTTCCAGTTGTGGCTTTTGTTGTTGATGTCGTCTTCGTACCCTGGCTAAAAAGGACTCCAGGGATCATCCCAACAGCCGATTCGAAACACACGGAACACTACGGTACAAATGCAACAGTTAGGGATGCAGAACATTACGCGTGTGGACATTGTTGATTACCCCGCCACATTGGCAGCCACGCTCCGACTTCGCAGGAAGAGCCAGTTGTGGCTGATCTTGAAACAGAGGGCAAATAAAACGGATTCGAGCCACAACAACCTCTGAATGGGGAGAACGAATCGAGTACAGCGCAGGAACAAATTGAAATAGGAAGGGGTATAGGACCCCTCGCGGAGGTTGAAGAATGAACTGAAGCAGGAGGAGGAGAATGAAAAGTGGCTCAGAAATGAAAGGATTGTAACAAGCAAAAGAGAAAACAAACAAACCAAAAATACACACACACACACACACACACACACAACACACACACACAAACACACACAGATGTGGCACAAATCCCAGGAGAGTATAGATAGATAAAATATGATAATATATATATATAAGAGAGCGAGATAGAGAGAGAGAGATAGAGAGAGAGAGAGAGAGAGAGAGAGAGAGATGAGAGCGGAGAGAGAGAGAGAGAGCACGGAACACTGAAATAGTTGTAATGTACATTGGCCATGGGTCACAATACATCTCGAGGGAAGGGGGAAAACATAACTGGCAATCACAACCGATAAAAAACCCATCAAAAATCCAAATCTCATTCACACACCATAAGCATCAATATTATCAATTTAAATATCAAGTGACCTACGCTATCAAAGATCATTTAGCCAACTAAAGTATCCAAATATCATTCATATATCTTTCACATCAATATTATGAAAGCACTTGTGTAGAATAAACATCATTAAGCCTTCATTAACAAACATCAGTATCCAAATTCCATTCATACATCACTCGCATCAATGGTATGAAATATCCTGTGCTAACCAACGTTATTAAGCTAACCGAAGGATCCAATCTCATTCATACATCATTCGCATCAACATTAATTGATTTAATTATTATAACATAACCTATGCCACAAACATCAGCAGAGCGAAACTAAGTTCCAGAACTCATTTACATCATTCACATCAATATCATCTGCTTAAATTTTAAATATCGTTCACATATCAACCACACAAGTTGAAATAATTATTGTGAAAAAAACGTGCTAGCATATATGATCAAAACCATCAGAAATAGCCATATTTTACTTGTATACCATTCACATCAA
This sequence comes from Phymorhynchus buccinoides, assembly GCA_017654935.2. Taxonomy (NCBI): domain Eukaryota; kingdom Metazoa; phylum Mollusca; class Gastropoda; order Neogastropoda; family Raphitomidae; genus Phymorhynchus; species Phymorhynchus buccinoides. The sequence continues at coordinate 3,730 of JAGGCT020003215.1, read as the reverse complement.
CAATTAAAACATTGCGTAACACGCGCTAATAAACGCACTCAAAACCAGCCAAAATATCCAACTCTCTTTCATACATCAATCGCAACAACATTATCAGCTTAATTAAATATCATTAATAGCCGGTGCTAACGAAAGCCATCAAAGCCAACCAAACCATCCAACTCTCATTCATACATCAATCGCAACCACCTTATCAGCTTAAAATTAAATATCAAATAGCCTGTGATAACGAAAACCATCAAAGTACAACCAAAAGATCCAATTTTCATTCAAACAGAGAGAGAGAGAGGAGAGGAGAGAGAGAGAGAGAAGAGAGAGAGAAGAGAGAGAGAGAGAGAGAGAGCAGAGAAGATAGATAGATAGATAGGATAGATAGGATAGATAGATAGATAAGATAGATAGAGAAGATAGAGGAGTACAATATGGCTAGTGTCGGTGGTTGGTGTGTGTGGTGTGTGTGTGTGTGTGTGTTGTGTGTGTGTGTGTGTGTGTGTGTGGTGTGTGTGCGCGTGCGCGTGTGCGTGCGCGTGGATGCGCGTGCGCGTGCGTGCGTGCACGTAGGAAACATTGTTTAAAATAAAATATGAAAAAATGTCCAAATTTGCGGAGAATTGTACAGATGGTGATGATTGATACAATACCAACGAAGCTGCTGTTGTTGCTGCTGCTGATGATGTTGACGACAACGACAACGACGACGACGATAGGGATGATGATTGTCACAAATTTTAGTCTTCTTTGTGACAGACTAGTTTTTGAACTTCCACGGCGGCGGAGATTTTAATTAAGAAACTGCCAAGTTGACTACGTAAGAAAGGGTTGAGAAAAACATGAGGATCGTGCTGCTTGTTAGAATTTTATTGCTGCCCTTTCTTCTTCTTCTTCTTTCGTCTTCTTCTTCTCTTTGGGGCCAACGATCATTAAATTGATTATTCTGGCACGCTTAGGAAAAAAACAAAGACTGAAAAAAGGGGGGGTCGGTTCCATCTAATACTGGGCCCAAGCTGCTGCATTGACATAGATTTGGATTTGTTTCAACTTCACTGATTGGTCGAAGCCGGCCAATGAGGGACTTCGAGAGGAAAGAGATAAACTGTTCACTGGACTTCGGAAGTATTGTAGTTTTTGAGAGTGTATGGTTAGTCGGTTCGCTCTCGACCGGCTTAGAAGAAAGAAGAGAAGTAGCCTGCCTGAGGAAAGAGCATATCTTCGCCGACTGCGCAAGGACTTCGGTGTCCCATTCAGAGGCGAAGTGTGATTCGTTTCTCACTTGAAAAGAGAGCAGCGACCGGTGCTGAGACCTTCAAGGGACCTTGGAGAAGGTTGGACCGGGGAGAGGAAGTCAGTGAGTCGAACTCCTCGACTGGAACTGCTCGGGTGTAGCCTACATAGCCCCTACACCCATTCACCAGGAGGTTGTCCTGACTTTTTCCGAGCAGCACTCCAGCGAGCTTCACTGGCCGTTTGGGGTAAGTGAGAGGGAGATGGTTGCTCCTGTTCGAAACACGTAGTTTTGTTGCCGCGTTGTTATTTCCGAAATTATAACTGTTTGGTCCAGGAACAGTTATGTTCATGTTTGTTTTACGGTCCGTGTGGAAGTCCGGACAATGGCTCGCCTTTTTGCCCCCCACCTGCGTGCGCATCTCGACCCTTTCAACGGAAGTGCCGCCATATTAGTAACTTTGTAAACAAAGCGAAACGAAGAGAGTTAGTAATATTAGGAGAGCATTAAACGTTCTAAAGTTAGACTAGAAAAAGAAGCAAGAGAACGGTATGAAAGCAAAAGGAAAAAAAATCAATAACCGATGGAAGAGTAATATTATGAGATCGTTTAATACTTCTTGCGTGGGCACTCTGAGCGAAGCACTACCAGCTTGGCTGAGACTGGTAGACAACAGCTGGATTCTTCGGGTGGTACGGGCGGGATTTCGGTTCACGTTTCTCCAGGAACCGAATCTGTCGCGTACTCCCATCTCCTTCCCACCACCGGTGGATCTGGAGAGACTTTCGATCCTCCAGGCAGAAGTCGACTCTCTTCTGCAAAAAGGGGCTGTGGATCTGATCCATGACCCAGGTCCAGGCTTCTACTCCCGGCTTTTTACGGTCCCAAAAAAGTCAGGAGGGTTCAGACCAGTACTGGACCTCTCGCCGCTGAACAAATTCATCAGACCGGTACGATTCAAGATGAAAACGGCGGCTTCCATTCACCCTTCCATCCAACCCGGAGACTGGGCCTCGTCGATAGATCTTCGAGATGCCTATTTTCCCGTTCTCATCCATCCTTCAAGAAGGAAATACCTCAGATTCGTTTGGGACAACAAAGTCCTCCAGTTCAAGGCACTCCTGTTCGGTCTATCCCTCGCACCGTGGATCTTCACCAAAGTCACCAGGGAGTTCGCGGCTCTCACAAGAGCAAAGGGCATACGCCTTCGTGTCTACCTCGACGATTGGCTCATTCTCGGTGCCGGCCAAGAAACATGGCGGTCTCACACCCAACAACTAGTCGTCCTTTCTCGCACTCTCGGGTTTCAACTAAACGAGTCAGACTTGACTCCAAGACAAAGGTTTCGGTACCTAGGGAAGTGCATCGACTGTGTAAAAATGTGTGTTTCATCCACTCCGGAGAGAATTCAGTCTCTCACCCAGACGTTGGACACTTCTCTTGCTGTGGCAACGATCTCCCTTCGTCAGTGACTAAGGATTCTAGGTCTTATGGAGTCGATGGCGGAGCTTCTCCCGCTGGGGAGGCTCCACAAAAGAAACTTACAGTGAAATGTGACGAACTTTTTCCCGGACCTCTCTCTTCTCGACAGTTCGGTCCCAGTCGGCCCCTGGTTACGTCAGTAAGTAAGCCAGTGGCGAATCAAGACGTGGCTAAACAGTTATGTGCCACTCCATGTCCTCAGGTCTCAAGTTTTCCTCTTCACGGATGCTTCTTGGGCTGGTTGGGGAGCTCATATCGACGACGACGAAGTCTCAGGACTTTGGACTCCAGAGCTCCTTCAACTACACATCAACCTCCTAGAGATGGAGGCCATCCGCCTCGCTCTTCTACACTTCTTGGAGCGTCTTCAGGGTCTCTGGGTCACGGTGGCGAGCGACAATACAGCTTGTCTCTCTTACCTCCGACGCCAGGGGGGCACCAGATCGACGTCGCTGTCGCTCGCTGCCAAAAACATCCTGCTGTGGGCCCACAGCCAAGATATTGCCCTTTCGGTGGAATTCGTGACCGGCAAGCTGAGCGTTATTGCCGACCAACTGAGCAGATCAACTCAGATCCTAGCAACCGAATGGACGATTGCTCACCAGTCCCTTCAGTCAGTGTGGGACCTCTGGGGGAAGCCGTGGCTCGACCTTTTTGCGACGCGCCACAACTCTCGCCTCCCTCTCTATGTGTCTCCGGTCTTGGATTAACAGGCCTTCGCCCGCAACGCGTTCACCATCTCGTGGACGAACATCTCCAGTTACGCCTTCCCACCAACCCTGTTGATTCCAAAGGTTTTGGAGAAACTAAGCAGGGAATCGCCTCAGCTCATCCTGATCACGCCGTTTTGGCCAACCAGTGCTTGGTTCCCGGAGGTGTTGGCATTGGCGAAAGCGCCACCGCTCCACCTTCATCTCAGTCCAAAGACACTACTTCAGCCTCGGTCAGGAATAGGCCATCCAAACCCAGACGTGCTCAGGCTGACCGCATGGAAACTATGAGGCGAGGTCCCAAAGAGACAACAGT
>JAGGCT020003214.1:0-10000 GCA_017654935.2 Phymorhynchus buccinoides | reverse complement strand
TGGTGTCGGGTGTTTCAGGCGGAGTTGACAGTTCCCCTGGAGGACACGAACTCAACATGGGGTGTGGAGTGTTGCGTAGTCTGTACATGCTGAAGCCCGGCAATGTCCCTGTAGTCTGGATAAGTGTCCCCTCACGAAGGATGATGTGGTGATCGCGAAAGTCTGGAAAGACATCCAGCTGCAACATTTCCCACACGTATTGAAGGGGAACATCTAGCACTGTGTTGCCGTATGTCGACTCCTATTGTACCGTCGTCATTGTCACTGTCATGCTGTGTGGGGTGAACAGAAGACTGACACCAACATTCCCCACACGTATTGAAGGGGAACATCTAGCACTGTGTTGCCGTATGTCGACTCCTATTGTACCGTCGTCATTGTCATCGTCATGCTGTGTGGGGTGAACAGAAGAAAGACACCAACATTCCCCACACGTATTGAAGGGGAACATCTAGCACTGTGTTGCAGTATATCGTCTCCTATTGTACCGGCGTCATTGTCACTGTCATTGTCATCGTCATGCTGTGTGGGGTGAACAGAAGAAAGATAGTCAAGCCAGATGAACCGCCCTATGCTAGTGATCTTTACAACTTCTTTTCAAAAAATAAAGCACTGAGTGCAAAATTGCAATGAATATCTTGTATGCTTGAGTGAAATATATATAAGTGCGAGTGAAAACTATGCTAGACATTATTTTGGTCCATCTGAAGAATAACGGACAGTCGAAGAAAAGACAGAAAAAACGAATGCTTATGCATCATAGCCACAATTACATCAACCTAAATTCCGTCTGGTCACAATTACTGTCACTTGAATGACACGTTACCAAAAGGACTTTTCCGTCACAAATAATGATGTGTTCAAGAATCACAACATTATTATCCATATTTTACATTTCATACACGACAATTCACAAACAAACATACAAACCAACGAACTGTCTCCGGGAACAATCTGACAGAGAGTCATAATCACCAGAATAGATCGATAAGCTTTCGTACATGATGAAGAACCAAACTTTAGTCAAAGGGAAACAACTGTACAAACGTGTCAGCTCTCTGACAACCAAAACCAAATGAAAAAGAAAACAAACCCAAAACTCTCGACGAGTCGGTTCCCGTTCCTCCGACACGACGCTGAACACACATGAACAAATCCTACATTTTAACCTTTTACCAGTCCACAACATTCGTCAATACTGGTAAAGAGAAAACACGACCGATTTAACGCAGACCAAACACTAACCGTAACCCGGAAGGTGTACAAGGGCTGCAGGTGGTTACACGTCCTCCAAGCCAGCTCGTTATAGGAACGGAGATGTGTAGTGAAGTAGAACGTATGCAGTAGAAGCAGTGAAGTGGTGTAGTGCATTAGTATTTATGTTCATTTGAACCAGTGAAGTGTTGTGTAGCATAGTGTGTATAAGCTATGCAGTTGCTCATGTGAAAAAAATCAAAAAAGGTGTTGTAAGTTAGAGATGGTAGGAGCCTTGTGGCCTTTGTGGTGCCATAGAAGTGAAATGAACATTCAAACGTGCAGTGGTGTAGGATTGTGGCGTGTTAGAAGCTTGAACTGTAATGCAAAATGTGCTCCATTGTAGGATAGCACAGATTGTAAGTCATGTATAGGGTAGGAATATGGTATTAGCATCAGAAAGTGCTGTGTAGTTCTGTGAAAGTGAAACCACTAATGAATTCAAATATGTATGGTGGAGGTAACACCACTTTGTGTTTTATTAGTCAGACCAAGAGTTTATAGTGTAGTGTTTACTACTATTGGTTAAGTGCAGTCTGGATTTTATTGTGAAGAAGATTCATGTTCCTTGGATTATTACTCTTGGGATTATTGCAGAGAACTGATGCAACAATCAAAAAAAATTTAACTGTGCTGATTCATTTTTAGTTTACTTTATGATTTATTAGTGGACGATTATCACTTTGGATTAATAATAAGAAGCAATAATTTTAATATTACGCTATGTGAAATATAGGACAGTTTCGCTCACAAGATGTAATTAATTGCCAGTTTAAATTGAGTCCGAGAGAGAGAGCAAACAAGTACGGCAGAATGATTGGTGAGTGAAAGATTGCTAAGAAATGAATAATTGTTCAAGTCTTTTGATAATTTATATTACAAAAAAATCATAACTTAATAATAAAGAAAGAAATAGTTGATGTGAAAGATTTCACACTTGAAGCTGGACATTGCTGAGTCAGTTGTCTTCTTCTGATAGTGACAGTCGAGGCAAGCACTGGCAAAAGTTCTTCTTCTTCTTCGCAATACGTGGCCACAATCAACACACTGATTATTATGCCATGGAACCGGGTAGGTTCATCCACATATGCCGGAAGAAAAGGCCAGGAGGCCAAAGATTAAAGAAAGAGAAGAGAGGACAGACAAGCTTGATGGAAAACCTGCAGGGGAGGGGGGGAGTGGATGGGGGAGAGGGGGGAAGGGACGTGGGACATTTGCTTGGTTGGTAGACTGATTAAACCTGAGTGGGGCCACCAGCCACAGCAGGTGCAGCAGGCGGGTGTCCTTTGAGGAACTTCCAGACTCCGGCTGCAAAGCTCTCTGGAGTTCTGGCCTCCACTGCGGGTGTTGGCAGGTCGTTCTACTCCTTGATTGTTTGTGGAAAAAAGGAGCTTTGACGGTACTGCGTCCGACACTGGGGGATGAGGAGCTGTTGTGAATGACCTCTACATTGCCGCTCTGGCTGAGGTATGACTTTGCTCCTGCTCACACTCACGATGCCATTGAGTATTTTATACAGCATGGTGAGTCTGGTGGCTTTTCGGCGTTGCTGCAGTGAATTCCATCTGAGCCTTTGTACCATGTCGGTAACATGACAGTATCATTTTATTTTATTTTAAAAGGGGGTATGTGTAGAATTAGCACTCTGTCATGCATATAACTTGAATTACGTTATTTTCAGTTTGAATGATAGTTCATATATTCATTAATGTTTTTCTACTTTCGTGTTATTATATGGTGTTCTACGTTTTATTATTTGTTCATTATTTTTCTACAATTTAAGTTATATATTAGTTGTTATGTTATTCATGATTTAGTATTTATTATTTGAAGTTTTACTTTGGCGTTCTTTTACTTTGCTACACTGTAGACATGTGCAGACAGCACTTGTTGTCTGGCTGGGGTTTCACCATGTTTTACTGTTGAGAGTAAAGTTGGATTTATACTTCAAACTCTTGTTTGATTACGAGAGCAAGACACCTGTATGAGCGAGACACTAAAATAAATTTGCTTTCAAATTTGGCCAAATAAATAATCAATTGTAAATACTAGGTCTCTGGACCTCCAAAACCCTACTCCCGACACTAAACATATACTTTTGCGTGTTGTTCGTCAACTGTTAATGTGTATGGAGTGCCTGAGCCGCCATTTTGGTCGCCATCTTGGAATATCAAATTGGAGAGCTTGCCTGTATTAAAAAATATGTAATATACACGTATTACGTCACGCAAAAGGGCATGTATCGAGAACTGGAACTGCAATCTAAACCTCCAATTTGTCTGATTTATCCCAAGCTATTTCTCTCCCCTCTGTCTTTGTCAGCTCGAAGTGGCTGCAGTCAATATAAGCAGCTGCATACCCTGACCAGGAGAGCAGTGAGGCGATTTGAAGATGATCACAGAGATGAGAAACAGCACGAGCACGACGTCACAGAGCTGCACCTGTCATGTCACAGCAACAGGTGTTCCATGTCCCAGCTACAACCGCACATGTGCTTCTAAGTGTGGGTTCGTAAGCCACACACGCTTCCACAGAAAAAAAAGAACAACAAGTAGTCAACTTCAGATCCAAGGAACAGCCAAGAAAAAACACTCAGAAATGGTGAGCATTGATGTGCCTTTTAAATCATGTTCAAAGTAGAAAAAACGTCTACAATTATGTCTTTTATGAAGATGGTATTTGCTGCAATGTCTTATTATTTGTCAGGGCAAGTCTAGCTTTCAGCACTTTCAGTAGTTTATCTTCCTGGTCATTCTTTCTTCGTTCAGTCCAGCAAGTCCACATAACCAACAGTGGATGTAGAGCAGAGCTGAGTGGCAACAAAAACACAACCATGGTCTGATAGATTTTGTCTAATGCAGTGACACCATTGGCAACCATCGCAATGACCATTCCAAATAAAACCCAGCACATCACTTCTGGGAAAGCTATTTTCCATATGAGGTGAACAGAAGAATACAGAGTTTTATTCGTGATGTCCAGTGTGATTCTATTCTTTGGTGTCCGTCTGTAGATGAGAAGTTGTCCAGTAAAAATGACAAAGCATGTAGATGCATTGATTGCTGTGATAAGTTGAAACCATGTAAAGTGTTGATGGGTCTTGTAGCGTTGAAATAAAGCCAGACGACACAGACCAGACTGTTCAGAGAGGCCCCAGTGTGACAGTCCAGGGAGAAATGGTATCAACGCCAATATTGTTCCAATAAACCATATTCCTGCACAAGCTGTCGTCACTGAAGGTTTAGTGAATCTCCAGGAACCTGCTTGAAAGTAAAGGACAATGGTATGATCCAAGGTGATCAGCAAGACAACAAACACTGACAGATGTCTGGACAACAAGAAAATAAAACCATTGATCTTACAGGCTACACTTTCGGTCCACACGTTTTCAGAATAGATATACTTCCCAAATGTAATACGATTTATCACCACGTTTACAACAATATGACTTCCCATGATTAAATTTGCCAAATATAAATGGTTGATAATTATCAGGAGATTGCTCCTAAGCATGTTGTGGAGGGACAAGGAAGCCATGAGGCAAAATAAATTGCCACCAATAGCAGACACACTAGCAAACCAAAAGAAAATGGAATGCACTTCAGATGGCAACAGAGAATGACATGAAGGAAGCACAGCATGAACAGTCCAACAGTTGGCTGATTTGAATTGCTTGGGAAGTAAGCTCGCACAGCAAAGTCTGTAGTCTGATGAAGAAATTATTTTCAATTGAGGAAGTTGTGAAAATATGTCCAAAGGAAAGACGCTGATTGGATTCTTTGTGATGTCCAATTCGTGTAAATATGGCATGTTCTTAAAACCTAAAACTCCAACAGTTTGGATAAGAGAAGCGGAAAGATTCATGAAAGTTAAACGAGGTAAATATGTCGAAAAGGAGTCGTCTAATAGACTAAGGAGTGTTTCTGATATGTGAATTTGGCTCAGTGAATAATGAATCTTTTGCATTGTTTTACTGGCTATGTGTTGAAGAGGGTTGTTTGAAACAGACATGCTGTTCAGATTTGGCATTTGAAATAAAACAACCATATCAAGAGTCCTCAGATGGTTGTTGTCAAGCCTAATAACCCGTAAATTGTTTAGCTTCAGTCCTGTGATGTTATGCAGAGAACAAAAAGACAGACTGAGATAAATAAGAAAATAATTTTTATAATAATCGGTCAATAACATACCCGAGCTAGCTGCATCCAAATATCGAAGTTGAGGAAAGGAACTGGCTGGAAAAGGACTGGTGCACTGGAAAGAGTTTCCTTGACACAGACAACCTTCAGGACAGATCATGTCACACATCAGTTCATCATCCCTCTGTGGGCACTGGCCAAAGCCATCACACAGATGGTTTACATGAACACAGACTGTGGACTCTAGACATTGATAGTAATGAGGGCATTGGACCGCCTCACACTCTTGTTCATCTTCCCCATACACACAGTCAGAGAGCCCGTTGCATTGAGTGTAGACAGGCAGACAATAGAGCCACTCTGTGGTACAGCTGTAATGAGTGTCAGGACAGGACTCCTCATCAGTCATCACCTGCTGACTAAAGTACCCTGTTCCGTCCAGGTTAATGTAATATCGTTGTTGCCTAAGTTTTCCTCTCAGTGGATACTGATATTTGTATTCTCTTTCCAGACAGCCCATTTCATCAGAATCATCTTTACAATCTGAGTATTCATTACATCGTTGACTGACCAATACACATTGAGCGTTGAAACACAGAAAACCACAACACAAGGAATGTTCACAGAATGTCTCATCCCCATTATCTGGGCAGTCTTGTTTAAAGTCACAGACAAAAGTGTAATGTATTGTCATGAAATCGTCGTCACATCTAAACATGGCGTATGAATTTGTAGGAATTTTTGCACCAGCTGTTGTAGGATTAGGAGAGGTCTGATTGTCGATGACATTGATGAACAAGCAAAACTGGGAGTGGCTACTTTTTCTACTGTAGCTGTTAATACTACATAACAGAAATGTGTGCATTAAATGATGATTTATGGAATAATGTAAGAGCTGGTGTTCGTTTGCAAAGGTTGATTCAGACACAATTGTATATGATAAGATGAGTGAAGAATAATGATTTATATATTTTGAATGTTTATCACATAAGGCGCCCAAACCACGTTGAAATGGATTATGCATCATTTCCATATTAGCCAATGCTGCAGGCATGGAGATTCTTGAAGGAGAGAAAGGTAATTCAGTTCTAAAATGATTCATGTTGTACACCGCTGTGTCTCCAGACCACATCAATATTTTTCCGTATATAAATGGGACACCAGCCCTACCAGATTTACAATCTATGAATAGTGAGAACTTATGAAAGTTTTTCAAAATATGTAAAGCATGCACCTGTTCCTTTCTTGTTTTCAGTGAAGCCAGTTTTCCACCAGCCCCTCTGCACATATGATTCATAATCTGCAGTGATGATTGCATTTGCATAGGGATCAGTGTCAGACATTTGTTTCGTGAAGCCACCAGCCCCATGCATTGAGGGCTGCTGAAAGGACAGTGCTCCGTTTCATCCTGTCCACTGTCACACTCTGGTCTCAGGTTGCAGTGCAGGTGATCCTGGAATTGAGAGTAGTGATGGACAGAGCAGTTATACCTGCCCTTGGACACCTTCATCGGGTGAACACTTTCAGGGAGCATGGAGAAATAGAGTTTGAGACATCCATAGCCATTACTGGGGTCAATGATTTCAAGAATATGTGTGCTTACAATCATAGCCGGTGTTGTATGATCAACGCATACGAGCCGTGTGATTTGATAAGCTGAACTACTCTGTATGAACTTGAGTAGTGTTGGATTGTTATTACTATCACAGAGCATGGGTCTGTATGTCTGTTGTACACTGATCATAAATATGAAAGCTGGAGGGGCTGTCAGTTCTCCACTACTGAGCGCATCCTTCATTCTTTGAGGTATTACCAAATGCCCTGAATACTCTGATGTAAAGTTCACAATAACACTTGGCCGATCTACAGGCTGAAAAATAATCCGAACTGACGGGTTATTTTTGTGTTCTACAAAGATGCTGTCTTCAAGTGATAGGGAATAGAACAAATCTTCCAGAGTATGTGAATTACACCAAATTACATCACGATAAGTATTCCATATACTGTATTCACTGTCTATATCTGTTCTCCAGTCACGTGTGTCACACCAATACGCCAACCGCTGAATATGAACACTGAAATGCTTATGTACTCTTAAATGCATAAAACAGACAGAAGAAGGCTGCGCCAGGGTGCACATTAACACATCAAACGCCACACCACAATGAGCTGTGAACTGATTCCAAAAGGTGTCACAATGTGAAGTATTGATGTGGAGGATGGTGCAGTTGATGGTGCTGTCTCCCCAGAAATAGTCTATCCCTGGACACACAGCTCTCAGTGTGGAAGAACCACGGGTGGTATTGAGGGCAGACATGTCCATTGTCCTCGGACCTGTCAGCAAGGGGGTAGGTACAGGGACAGTCAAAGTATGCCTTTTCATGTATCATGTTTAATTCACATTTATGGCATTTTCACCTGATAAAGAAGAAAAGTTATCTCCTATGTCTCCTTACACCAAGAGTTCATAAGCGTCAGAAATAGCTTATGATGATAATGAAGGCGCTGCTGCTGCTGCTGGTGCTGATACTGACTATTATGATGAATAATCACGTCATCATCATCATCGTCGGGTCGTCGCAACAGCGTCAACATCATCATCATCATCATCATCATCATCATCATCATCGACTCATCATCGTCATCATCGTCATCATTGTCACCACCATCATCATCATCATCATCTCATCATATTGTAGTAGTAGTAGTAGTAGTAAGTAGTAGTAGTAGTAGTAGTAGATCTAGTACTGTATAGTAGTATAGTAGTAGTAGTAGTAGTAGTAGTAGTAGTAGTAGTAGTATAGACGACTCACTAATCATATTGTAGTATCGGCAGGGTCAACTCTGGCGTTTCTTTAGCTGCATTGTTAAAGCCTAACTTATGTACCAATTGGCAAAATCAATATATTATAACACCCCAAATGTAACAATTGTTACATTTTTAGGTACATAGTGTTTTTAATACACATAAACACTTCCTTGCCCAAAAGGTAACAATTGTTACCTTTTGGGCACTTGCTACTTTTAGGGCTGTTATAATATCTTATTTTGCCGCACATGTATCAATGTTATCATTTTTGGGCAATTGTACATTTTGAGCTTGTTATAATATATTGAATTTTGGCCCAACATTATCATGTTATATTTTGGGCAAATTGTTACATTTTGGGGCTTTAACAGCGCATGTCATCGTGCGCATGTTTTCTAGTGGAAAGAGCTCAGATTAGGAGTACTCGCTGCACTGTCGGGCATGTTGGGGGGCAGGGGGGGGAAGGACGACAGCTGTGGCTTGGCAGGTCAACTCACTGTCCACCAACGACAGACCCTGGCCTGGAAAAAAAGTTACAACCACAGGACTAAAGAACGGCTGTTGAAAATTACCTGAGAAGTGGGATGTACCTGGGGCAAGGCTCTCCGCTGTAATCAATTACTTGCCTAAACAAAACCCGCCAGAACTAGTATCTGCCCCCTCTGCTATCGGCATGATTGTGGGAACGAAGACAGACAGCAACATGCAACAATATGGGCACTGTTTACTGATAATGAAAAGATAAAGTGTCAAGATAACTTTGACAAGCGAGTAAGGAAGACCCCCGACAAGTTACTATAATTTTCTATGGAGGTATATATAGTGCTTTAAACCTTCACTTTCGTCGTTTAGAAATCGTGTTTTGATTGTTTGCTGCATTTTAAAAAGACAAACTAAACGCTCATTACTGAACCATAAAATGTTTATTCTGGACTACTGTCGAGACAATAGGTATGCTGACTGACGTACATCTTTATTAAATCAGACACCGATTCTTGTTTATTCATATTCGCGAAGTGAGGTGAAAACGCCTCTATCATAATGTGTATTAATGATGTCTAGAAATCTTATTATCTGTGGCAGAACAACATATTGAAGGCATGCTAGTAGCCAGACAGAACAAATCACACGTGCATACAGCATTGCGATATCCTTTGTGTGCAGGCGTACACTCACCCCATTCCCATGAAAACAATCCTCGCTCGAATCTCTCTCTCTCTCTCGTCTCAGCATCCACTCGTCTCTTCTCATATTCGTCATCTCTCCTCTCTCTCTTTCTCCCCTCTTCCGTCAAAATTCTCTCTCTCTCGTCTCATCTTCCTCTCTCTCTCTCTCTCTCTCCATCTCCTTCTTTCTCTGTGCACAGCAAGTAATAGCAAATTGACAAATTGTGCGCGCACACTCACACAATTCATGAAAACTCTCTCCTCCTTCCCCTCTCCCTCTCTCTCTTCTCTCTCTGTATCTCTCTCTCTCTCTCTCTCCTCCTCTCTCTTCTGTTCTCCCAGCTCATGCTCTCTCTCAGGCTCCTCCGCCAGTACCGCCATCTCTCTCTCTTCAAAGCCACTCTCCCTCCGTCCTCATCATCCAGCCTCCCTCTGGCCATCCTGTCTCACGCCTCTCCCTGCTCTCTAAAAGTCCTCGACCCCTCTCATCCCTCTCGCCACTCTCCTAATCTTCACTTCATTTCTCTCACTCATCAGCCCTCTCTCTCCCGACTCCTCTATTTCGCCACCCCCGTCGCTCCCAGCTCGCCAACACCCCGAGCTCACACCCCTCCTCTCAGTCAATCATCCTC
>JAGGCT020003213.1:0-14857 GCA_017654935.2 Phymorhynchus buccinoides | reverse complement strand
ATCCGTCAGGGGCCCTTTGTAAAAGGTCATTGACGCCATAAATTATTATTTTTTGCTTACAGAATTGATAAAGAAGCAATTATTTACACTACTTGTGATCCTAGAAAAAGTCCGCGATTTGGAGTTACTTACATTCGCTATATCAGGTCTTTGGGATACACTGGTGCAACTTGAAGAATGATCATGATCGAATGCAATCGTCATCCATTGCTATGTCTTGAGAGGCTCTTGAAATATAGGAAAAGGGTCTTTGAATAATTAAGTGCTTTAAAAATTCGTGATTTTGATATGAAAAATCTGTATGAACCCTGTAAAAGCCTTTTGAGTGAAGGGCCTTTGTTGATCGTGTATTAGTAAGTATTTCTCAAGTGTGAAGATATTATTTTTATGAAAAACTATTGTGGAGGGTTGAGGCATCACCCAAAGGCAATAATTTCCGGTTGGAGGTTAACTGGTTGTTGGTTAGGCGAAGGATACCCTCGCCCACCCGGACACCCCCAATCGTCTTTTGCAACAGACTATCAAACGTTTTACTTCTTGGAAGTTACGCATGATCTACTTTATTTTTCATTAATTAAATCCTGCGCCAAAAGAGACTGAGACTATACTGTCATTGGAAAAGTTATGGGACAACATAAGCCTATAGACAGAGAATTTGATGATAATAACGGGATGAGTTTTTCTTCTTCAAAGAAACCTTGCCAATTATCTCAGTATTTTTCTTTCAATCCTTGCATTAGTTGACCCCGTTTCTAAGAATAATGAGACTTCAGAGAACTCATATATATTTATTTGTGGAGGTGCGGCATTCATGATCCAGGGCTTTCTCTGAAATATATGTATATTTTTTAAAATAGACCAAGAATTTGTTATGGAATGTACGGAACATCAAAAATATATAAGCAAACACACAAACAGTAAAAATGTCTTGCAAAGTCAACAAAAAGTTTAATTGACACCGAAAGAGCACACAAGATATCTAAAAGACAACACCAATTTGAAAGAACCGAATTTCTCTCATCTCTCTCTCTCTCTCTCTCTCTCTATCTATGAAATACACTTTAAGTAAGTTTTTTTTAAGAGATGAATGCACATATACGACACCCTGTTTCATCATTAACAGCAGCGATTGGTTATTTTAAAAGGAAGTGTACTGGAATTTTGGAATAGAAAGAAATAGTGATGTTTTATCGATGAAAACAGACATTGAAAGATGCATCATATTTTAAATGCATTGAAACTTTCACCCTTTCAGACCTACCCTAGTGGGGCAGCACAGTTACAGAAAAGGGTGTCGGGTTCGGGGTAGATAGGTTAGGATTCCTTTTAAAAAAGGTAGAAAGAGGAAAGATAGTTTAAGAAGAAAGAATTGAAGAGGGTGAAGGAGTTCAGTAGACTTTCACAACGAGGGATACACAATAAACCAAAGAAGACAATTTGGAATTTTCACTCTTTAATCAATCTACTAAACTACAAAAAGAAATAAAAGTAAAGTAAAAGGTAAGCAAAAGAAAAGGATATAATAAAAAGAGAAAAAAGGAAAATAAGTAAAAGAAAGGACTCTAGCAACAATGTGACCTGTAACAACAATGACATAACACAAGCATACAGCAACAGGCTCACAATGAACTAGAATAATAAAAGGATGTTACGATCAACATCCTTAAAACAATAACATGAAAACCAACGATGAACATAATAGGGATATCTTCTCAGTGATCAACAACGAATTAATTATTATCAAAGGGAGATAACCCCTGGACACTCGAGGATTACTTATAGCAAGCCTAGTCCCTTGTTTTGGATTTGCATAGGTTAGTTACAGAGAAAAACCTATCCAGAACAATGACACACGTTTAACTCCATCAGTTAAACCTAAGCTATCCAATCCGAAATTATCACTTTCTGAAATTCAGATTAACTTCAACAAGTTTTACATCTATCCTCGTGTCTTATTAACCATCCTTTGATTCAATCAATCACGATAATCCCAAATAACATCGTCAATAGCATTCAATACACGACAATTACCAATACACATAAAGATAAACTAACAGTATGACTTTCTAACATTAAACAACAAGAAAGCACATGTTTCCGTTTACCTTCAACCCATTAGACCTAGTCTCAATGAACTCCTTCATTTAGACCATGACCATCCTTTTCAACAAAGGCCCTACTCAACAAATGGACCTCGCCTCCCTTAGCAGTACAAAAGGGGCCAATACAAAAGGCAGCCAAGGAGGCCTACTTTTGTTCACTCCCTCAGGCAACTGTCCACTACAGCTCGCCTGACCCGACTCTAAACTTATCAAGTGGCCAAGAACTCGTGGTTAATTCTACTATTCAATTAAACCGTCTCGCCCTTCCAAACCCAATAAACTCCATCAAATTACCTAGGTAACAAATCTGCCTAGATCATCTTACAATGAGGCTCTCTAACCTAACAAATCAGCAAAAGTATATACATCGTCAAACAATCATGATCATCTCAACTAACAAAGCTACACAATCGTGGAAGGTTAAATCATCCATAAACAGAAAATAATACTAACCTTCACTGACACACATTATGAGAGATTTGACTCTCTCACACAATAAGAGAGAGAGAGAGAGAGAGAGACCGAGAGAGAACCGAAGAGAGAGAGAGAGAGAGAGAGAGAGAGAGAGAGAGAGAGAGAGAGAGAGAGAGAGAGAGAGAGAGAGAGAGACGAGAGAGAGAGAGAACGATGCCGTCTATGGAAACATGTTTGGATCAAAACTAGTAATCCAGTTTCAATTAAATTTGGTTTTCTTCCAATAAACGCTTTAACAGAAAGAAGATCTCAATTGAATTCTACAACCAAAAATAACGCGAAATCCCATGAAGACTGTTCCCTTAGAAATATCGGAAATGCATATTACAAACATGGCAATCTTTATCTCACAAAATCAATCACGAACTAGAAAAATCAAAGTTCTAAAATGTCAATACTCACACACACATCCCAGGCAAAGGACTGACCACCAGCTACAGACTTCAGAGTCTTCAGAGCAAGTTAAGACTTCTGCTGCTGGCCATACAAGAGAAAGCCTAGAACGCTTTCACGAAATATATAGCAAGCTTCTACCCACATTTAGCCCTCGGATCCTAATACCTAATCCCATTGGACCAGTGGTTCGTTTCTGATTGGTCACTTTAACAAACAGTTTAATTTCATTGGATTGAACATTTCACCTCTTTAGTAGGTGATGTCATTCATTGTGGACAACGCCAACAACAACACTCCCGCCGTAGGCCTACAGATAGCCCTGGGCAGCTGGGGGAATGAACTGAAACAAAGTTCCTAGCAAACCCTCCCAGACAAGTATGGCTAAGTCTCTGAGGTTCTCATTTAACCTACCTCGAAGGCTAGGGTAGGGTGTGGGCACTTCACAATCACAAAGGCCAAGGTGATTAAAGCTTAAGAAAAGATTTTGGCATCCCTCCCCCCTCTGTGGACAGACAGACTGGCGCCTATTGTCCACTCAAACCGAACTTGTAAATCTACTTAGGGGAGACTTTCACACACCCTGGGGATACCTGTGTCTATACACTCGAGACAGACAAGGAAACAACCACACCTACATACAAACACAAGTACAAACGCTTACGTGTTGCATACACACACACACAAACCGCATAAGCATAACTAGTACACTTTTTTATAAGGGTGTACACATACCCCTCCAGAGTGAGATGTTTCCCACAAAAATTAACAAAATTTTGGAAACATCGACACCCAAAATATTAAACAATCAAAAAAAAAGCAACAACAAAAAACTCTCCAAATTCATTTCTGGTACAATTCCAGAACTTCAAAGTACCTGGACAAAAACTAAAAAGAATCCAAGCACAAAGGCATCATCATCAAGAAAAGCAACATCAAAAACAACATCTGTCCCATGCATGAAAACAATGCTGCAAAAATATACCTAAATACAAAAAATGTATCAAAGCAAAACAATGGCTGCAACTTCAGCCATTGGTTAACAAAAACTGAACCATGGACCTATCATTTAGGCTTGACCTAACATTGTCCTAAGTACAGCTAATACCTGTTCAGTTGCCTCTGCCGTTTGTTTCCCCAAACCCTTCTGAATTAGGGTTTCTAGGGCATCTGTTAGCTCCAAGGAAAGCCTCATGGCTTCTACCTGTCTCCAATGAACAAGTGCTTCAGAATCACTTTTCACTGGAGATGAACTATCAACCATCTCTTTAGCATTCCCTAATCTGGAAGCTTCTTCCTCCAGTCCATCCTGATCACGGGATGGAGGGTCTGGAGGCCTACCACTGGATTGCTCTGGCTCAGACGAAGGTGAGGCAACTTCCTGCTGCTCAGGACCCACTCCTACATCACTGGTCGACACAGCAGGCACAAACGGTTCCCCCTCCAGTCTAAAAGAAGATTTTGAATAAGACACCAGTGTGTCTTCTTCAGAATCTGCCTCCTCTTTTCTAACAAATTCGGCTGTACAACTATGGGAGTTGACTGGTATGACAAAGACTGACTGTCCCAGATCGTATTGGGCCTTATCTCCTACTGTCTTCAGCACGACAGAAGAAGCCTTCTTCTTCTTCTTCTTCCTCTTCTTCTTCCTCTTCTTTTCTTCTTCTTCTTCTTTTTCTTCTTCTTTGCTTCTTCTTCTTTGCTTGGACAGGCATTGGAAGAAGTCGAGTTGTTGGCTTGCTGCAGACTGGAACAGTGAACAGTCATCTGATAACAGCCAACTTCTTCCCGAGCTCCTGCAGGTCTCAGGTCCACTGGAATCTCTGGTAGCCCCTCCCTTCTTCGCCACTGGTTATTTCTCCAGCACCTCTTCTGGTCTTTCTCTGCCACCAAATGTGGGTTAGGCCTATTTTTACACTTCCTATAAAAATGCCCCTCCTGCCCACACTTATAACAAGAGCCTTGTCTGCGCTTTAATGGTGAAGAATGAGGACTGGCTACCCTTCCTGATGCGGACAACTGTACAGCATGACTCACTACCTCTGCCTGCCACCTCTCCTCGGGCTCAGGCAATGGGACCAACCCTTCCACTTTCCTAACCTCTTTAAGGAGCTCTGAGAACGATGGCTCCCCTTCTCCTGGGAGGCCAAACTTCCTCTGAAGTTCCAGCGTGATCAAACCTGAGCAACTCTTTGAAAACGCTAAATAGACACGCTGATGCAACCAGTCCTTAGGCTTCTGTGATAGGAGCTGCAAGTCCCTAACCCTCCCAAACAGCACCAGGAGATGCTGCGCTAAAGTCTGTCCAACTTTTGGTCTTAACTGGCAGAGGTCCAGAAACAAATCTTCTGGAGACCTCTGAGATCCAAACAGACTATAAATCTGCTTCAACATGGAAGCAGCACTACTGTCCTCAACACTATTGACATACTGGAGGACAGGTCTCCGTAAGTGGTGCTTGATGAAGGCCACTTTGTTGACGACGTTCTCGTCCTCCACGGCATCCCGAATTGAGGGATACCACTCGTCAAACGTTGCCTCTTCCGGTGACGTTGGTGACAAGCCTGTGAAAAGCTTCACCTCAGGCATCATGGGAGGTGGCTGGACAACCACAGTGATGGACTGCTGGGTGGCCTGCTGTAAACTGGCCTCCAGCAGTGCATTGGCCTTCTCCATCCCCTGCATCTTCTCCTGCAGAGAGGCCACATCTTCTGCGGTCATCACCTCCCCCTCAGACAGCCCTGCTCCATCCTTGGTCGTCATGGTCCTTGGGTTCTTGTGTCACACTGGTGTTACTAGAGTCCTTTATCCTAACATCCTATCTAAAGTCCCTTATTGGGCGCCAAAATGTAAACCACCCTTTCAGACCTACCCTAGTGGGGCAGCACAGTTACAGAAAGGGTGTCGGGTTCGGGGTAGATAGGTTAGGATTTCTTTAAAAAAAGGTAGAAAGAGAAAAGAGATTTTAAGAAGAAAGAATTGAAGAGGATGAAGGAGTTCAGTAGACTTTCACAATGAGGGATACACAATAAACCAAAGGAGACAATTTGGAATTTTCACTCTTTAATCAATCTACTAAACTACAAAAGAAATAAAAGTAAAGTAAAAGGTCAGTAAAAGAAAAGGAAACTATAAAAGGAAAAGGAAAATAAAAGGCTAAGAAAAGGAAAGGAAACTAAGTAAAAGGAAGGACTCTAGCAACAATGTGACCTGTAACAACAATGACATAACACAAGCATACAACAACAGGCTCACAATGAACTAGAATAATAAAAGAATGTTACGATCAACATCCTTAAAACAATAAACATGAAAACCAACGATGAACATAATAGGGATATCTTCTCAGTGATCAACAACGAATTAATTATTATCAAAAGGAGATAACCCCTGGACACTCTCGAGGATTACTTATAGCAAGCCTAGTCCCTTGTTTTGGGTTTGCATAGGTTAGTTACAGAGAAAAACCTATCCAGAACAATCACACACGTTTAACGCCATCAGTTAAACCTAAGCTATCCAATCCGAAATTATCACTTTCTGAAATTCAGATTAACTTCAACAAGTTTTTACATCTATCCTCGTGTCTTATTAACCATCCTTTGATTCAATCAATCACGATAATCCCAAATAACATCGTCAATAGCATTCAATACACGACAATTACCAATACACATACAGATAAACTAACAGTATGACTTTCTAACATTAAACAACAAGAAAGCACATGTTTCCGTTTACATTCAACCCATTAGACCTAGTCTCAATGAACTCCTTCATTTAGACCATGACCATCCCTTTCAACAAAGGCCCTACTCAACAAATGGACCTCGCCTCCCTTAGCAGTACAAAAGGAGCCAATACAAAAAGCCGCCAAGGAGGCCTACTTTTGTCCACTCCCTCAGGCAACTGCCCACTACAGCTCGCCTGACCCGACTCTAAACTTATCAAGTGGCCAAGAACTCGTGGTTAATTCTACTATTCAATTAAACCGTCTCGCCCTTTCAAACCCAATAAACTCCATCAAATTACCTAGGTAACAAATCTGCCTAGATCATCTTACAATGAGGCTCTCTAACCTAACAAAACAGCAAAAGTATATAAATCGTCAAACAATCATGATCATCTCAACTAACAAAGCTACACAATCGTGGAAGGTTAAATCATCCATAAACAGAAAATAATACTAACCTTCATTGACACACAGTGTCACCCTTACCTCTCTCAACAATAAGATGAGCCACCAGAGAGCATCTGAGAAGAGATTTGACTCTCTCACATAAGGCGGAGAGAGAGAGAGAGAGAGAGAGAGAGAGAGAGAGAGAGAGAGAGAGAGAGAGAGAGTAGAGAGAGAGAGAGAGAGAGAGAGGAGAGAGAAGAGAGAGAGAGAGAGATGAGCGAGAGAGAGAGAGAGAACGATGCCGTCTATGGAAACATGTTTGGATCAAAACTAGTAATCCAGTTTCAATTCAATTTGGTTTTCTTTTCAATACAACGCTTTAACAGAAAGAAGATCTCAATTGAATTCTACAACCAAAAATAACGCGAAATCCCACGAAGACTGTTCCCTTAGAAATGTCGGAAATGCATATTACAAACATGGCAATCTTTATCTCACAAAATCAATCACGAACTAGAAAAATCAAAGTTCTAATATGTCAATACTCACACACAGATCCCAGGCAAAGGACTGAACACCAGCTACAGACTTCAGAGTCTTCAGAGCAAGTTCAGACTTCTGCTGCTGGTCATACAAGAGAGAGCCTAGAATACTTTCACGGAATATATAGCAAGCTTCTACCCACATTTAGCCCTCGGATCCCAATACCTAATCCCATTGGATATCTGACCAGTGGTTCGTTTCTGATTGGTCACTTTAACAAACAGTTTAATTTCATTGGTTTGAACATTTCACCTCTTTAGTAGGTGATGTCATTCCTTGTGGACAACGCCAACAACGCCCCGCCGTAGGCCTACAGATAGCCCTGGGCAGCTGGGGGAATGAACTGAAACAAAGTTCCTAGCAAACCCTCCCAGACAAGTATGGCTAAGTCTCTGAGGTTCTCATTTAACCTACCTCGAAGGCTAGGGTAGGGTGTGGGCACTTCACAATCACAAAGGCCAAGGTGATTAAAGCTTAAGAAAAGATTTGGGCATCCCTCCCCCCCTCTGTGGACAGACAGACTGGCGCCTATTGTCCACTCAAACCGAACTTGTAAATCTACTTAGGGGAGAATTTCACACACCCTGGGGATACCTGTGTCTATACACTCGAGACAGACAAGGAAACAACCACACCTACATACAAACACTGGTACAAACGCTTACGTGTTGCATACACACACACACAACCGCATAAGCATAACTAGTACACTTTTTACAAGGGTGCTTTCACTGTAAAAATTGCTTCTCCTGATTTGCATAGCCCTTAAAGCGATTAGAGAAAAAAATATATAAAAGGAAGCCAAGAGCATGTTAAATAAAGCAACCTCACCACCATCAGATGTCGTTCATTGACCAGAAAAAGGTATCAGAAGCGGATAATGGACATTTCTTGGACGCACGTTAGCCAACCAATGTCTTGGCCACGAACTGAAATGCAAAAATTGGAAAAGCAACTGCTGCTTTCAGCCGATTGGGAAAATAATAACAAATGTCCGATTGTTATGAAGCAGCAAAAGAAAAATCCCCGAGGTTGAAACTAACTTAATCATTATTATGTCACACACCTTCTGACTTTACGTCTTTGATGGGGAAAATCCTGAGAATCTCGTAGACTACACGTACACTAGGAAGAAGAAAGCCCAGAACATTTGTACACAAAAGTGTAAGCAATAATTCAAGAATGACGTGAAGACTGAGATCCAAGAAAACGTCAGATTACAGAGCAGATCTAGGACATATTCAGAAGACGTCTCCGTTGGCTGGGCATTGTGTTTGAGGCTGTACGCAACAAGGTTGGGACACCAGCCACCACATTGACGGGGAAAGACAGAGAATGGGATGTCCACCCCCCAAGAATGAACTGTGGATGGGGACAGAGACTGGCTGGGC
The DNA here is from genome assembly GCA_017654935.2 of Phymorhynchus buccinoides. Lineage (NCBI taxonomy): Eukaryota > Metazoa > Mollusca > Gastropoda > Neogastropoda > Raphitomidae > Phymorhynchus > Phymorhynchus buccinoides. The sequence goes on along the minus strand of JAGGCT020003213.1, from coordinate 5,834 downwards.
AATGTGGTGAGGCTGTACACTACGATGGCTTGGATCAAACGGACTATCTTTGCATAGACCATTGACGTATTATTGGATTTATTACAGAAACAATAACTTGTATCAACAAATGACTGCAGAAATATATAAAGGGGGGGTTGCTTTTTATTTTCAGCAGTCATTTTTTGATACAAATGATTATTTTCGTAATAATTCAATAATATTTCATGTCTAATCTAAAGATGTCCCGTTTTTTGACTCCAGCCATCGATTTTTTTATTATCTACACAGGTTGGGACACACAAGCCACCACATAGAACACGGAAAAACGAGGGAATGTGATACAACACCACCCAGATGAACTGTGAGGAGGGGACGGCTGGCTGGCAATGTGTTGATGGCTGTCCTTCAAGTTAGGACACCAGCCACCACATGAACACCGAAAAACATAATGGGATGAACAACGCCCATGTGAACTGTGTGGATGGGACCGCTGGCTGGCAATGTGTTGAGGCTGACGCAAGGTGGGACACCAAGCCACCACATACACCGGAAAAACCGAGAAATGATGATGACACCAGATGAACTGTGTGGAGGGGGACCGGCTGCTGGGCATGTGTTAGGCTGTACGCTACAATGTTGTGACACGCAGCCCCCACATGAACCCGGAAAAACGAATGGTATGACAACACCAGGTAACTGTGTGGAGGGACCGCTGGCTGGCAATGTGTTGAGGCTGTGCGCTACAAGGTTTGGGACACCAAGCCACCAAAGACACCGGAAAGACGAGAATGGATGACAACACAGATGTACTGTGGAGGGGGACCCAAGCCTTCAGCAGATGATGGAACGACACCATTCAGACTGTCTGAAGACGGCTCAAATGGCACGCTTCAGCAGCCTCGTGTCGAACTACACGGGAGCAAGCAATCCGCATAAGCAGCCACACTAGAATATACTGGAGACAACACAATGGCGGCCAGATGTTATTTGTAAACCATCTAAAGATGGTAATTGTAGGACTTATGAAAAGGTACTTGATTTTCGTAGGTGTTACTATACATAGGTGGATTATATTATATTATTGTTGTGTGATTATTACTGTTGATTTTACGCAGGTCGCATAGTTTTATTTGCCTTGGGGGAAAGTGCCTGCAACTGACTTTATTTTTATTTCCACTTAAGTTTTCGTGAATGTCAGCTTCATGTCGCTTTTTTGCTCTGGATGTGTGGCTCAGAAAACTCTTAAAATCTTCAGTGGTCTTCCATTTTCTTGAGGAGGTATCATACTGCTCAACATTCTCGGAAGTCTTCCCTTGTCATTCATGGCCGAGCTTCTGTTGATAGTGCTTTTGATTTGGCGATTATTTGTGTTTCGTGAAGACACAGGTGGAACAAGTTCTAGACAGCAGAGGGACCCTTCTCTTCAACTGGGGGCTTTATTACACAACGTCCTTCTAGTATGAATGGTAGCGTGTCAGAAACGGGTTTCAGCGCTGAGTTGAAGCAGCACAAAGATGGCCATGGCAACATTGGATGTTGCCGGGGAGGATGGGAACCCCACTTCTGGCCATCAGGCCCAAGGAGACCATTGGGACCGCAGGAGGAAATCCGACATGGCCCAGCCAATAGTCGTCTGGCTACTGCCATGTCTTTGACCTTGTGGTTGATGACGCCCGCTCATGGCCTTGAACTGGGATCGTATGGCGAATATTAGGACTTGGCCACGGCGTTGAAGGAACAAGATCAAGTTCAACACGTCATGACCATAAGGATACTCGCTTCCAGGAAACTGTTCCTCGTGTAGCGGATGGATGCAGATCCCTGTGCTGGCTGTAGACATCCCTAGGTGGGGAGTATGGAAGGAAGGGATGCAGCCAGCAGTACTCAACGACCCATGACGCTATCATGCATGCCAACCTGTGCGTGTTGTGGTGTGAACGAAGGTTTTTTCAGCGGGAAACGAGTGGACGGCAGAAACCGTTCAACAGTGATGAAGCAAATATGAAGCGGACACTTTCGCTGGACAGAAAGGACAGAAGCCCGCCATCTGAACAGGCGACGCTGTGTTTCCACTGGTGGCGTTCCATTCATAGTTTCCTAGTAAACGCGGTCAGCTATTCCAATTATGCCAGTACACACCCATCAAGAATCAGACACACACAGGTGTGTCAAAAGACGTTAAAACTAAGCCCTTTTGTTCACTGCCTTGGCAAAGAACGATACAAAAAGCGGTCGAAATTTCACCCAGAGCAAGGAAAGCGTACGTGACCAGAACACCCCTGAAAATGTCCTCTCTTAGCAAGCGCACACAGAGAAACTTCGTCGTCAGGGAGCATGGCAGTTTCAAGGGGGACAACTTTCTTGCAGAATGCTATGACAGCAACATGTAGAATTTGGAAGTGTCAGCGTTTTCAATCTGGACAGATTACTGAATGTCCCATAGCATTTCGTCAGAGGCGGAAACCCTGACAGATCCATTTACCCTTCAGGCTCACCAGCACGTTGAAGCCTGGCGTCCAAGCACCCGATCCAGCTGACTGGTCAGAGAGGTTCCGTGCTGACGTTGTGGAAAAGAAAAAACTATGGTTAGAAATTCCGTACGTACTACTGCCAGACATGTCAAGAAAGCAACCTGGAATGGTGTGTCATCATAGTCCATAGCATTCAGAGACAATATCTGTTGAAAGCTAGAGACGAGAGCGAAGTTTTTTCAAACTGCAAGTTTCAGCTTGTAAGTTGACCAAGGAATTGGTAACTGAGATCAGAGTCTGTAGATTAGGCAATGTGATCGTGTCCATTCTGTGTGTCGCAGGTGCCTCAGACTGGGTAACGAGCTGATCGTTTGTTTGGCAACGTCCAATCAAGTTCATCCCTTAGAATCCGCTCTCAGGTACCTCAGACTGATGATACCTACCTGCTGGAAATGGCCTGGAACACTTATAAGCAAACCTATGCCGAAACATCCTCAAGGACAAAGCCTATCCCACACATGAGTTCATGCGGCGTGTCCTAGGGCACTGGGCATTGCCTCACACGGACATTTATCGGCGTGGACACGTCTTGGAGGCGAAGTCGGTAGAACCCAGGACAGGTGATAGGAATCACGTCTGCCTCGTCGCTCCTCCCCCGGACAGTCAGACACACCGTTACAACCTTAGGAAAAACAGGCAGAGTGTAGCCACCCCGGGGCACCGGAAGTGGGTGTCAAACACTCTCAGGATCACCCAGAACCCTCGACTGCCATGCTGTGTGCGCCCTTGCTCCAAGTTGATGATGGCAGGTGTCAGAGCACCCCGCGTGTTTTGGGTATGAAGAGGCTTTCTCCCTTGTCCGCACTGCGCCTCTCGCTCCTTGTCCACACAGTGGAATGTTCCGTCACCAGCGCAACGACTGCGAATGCACTGGAAGAGCAAGGGCAAAATGCTGTTAGAACAAACTGAGGGACGAGTGATGAAGAGACACTAATAACCACTATGGCCTCACCTTTACCCAAAAAAAGGTATCAATATTATAATAAGAAAAAATGTGGCCAACAAATATATTTTATTAACGAAGGCAGGGACATTATATTGAACAGGTGTACCCTAGAGCGCTCTGTCATCTTTGGCTCTAGCCACCAGTTGTTGTCCATTTTTGGAACATTAATGTTTCGTACTTGGCCTAAATATCAATTGTTTGCTTTGTTTATAAGTGACGTTAACACAATAATAGCGAGATGGTAACTTGTTCCTGATCTTGGAATGCTTATAAACAAACTTAATGTCATTGTTGCTTGTCCGTAACACTTCATGATTCGAGTTCACTATAAAGAAGCAAATGAACAATATCATAAGAACAAGTTTGGTGTTGCTTTGTCGAACTGCACATCAGTAACGTTGTGAAAACCCAAAACCATGTCTTTGTTTCTCAACTTACAATATCAGCGTAGTAAGAGTAACGATATTGATCCATAAGATCTATGACGAACATGGATCGTAATCTTGCCAGATTATTGTTACAATAACTTTAAGGATACATCTCTAAATTAAATTATTTATTATCTTAAAATAAACTTTCTGATTTTTTTCTGAAGTCCTACTTGGTATAAATGCGTGGTAATGTTTTTTGATAACAACATATAAACAACAGAGCAGCCAGTAGGAAGAAAGAGAGAATCGATCTGGAGCTTTTTAAAAAACGAACCGGATTGAATCACTGACCTGGCCGATTCTTCCAGCAAGAGAACTGCCCAGACACGGCACGGTGAAATGACCGAAGTCTTCATCAACTGCCGTCCACAACAGTCAGGGCATGTTCACCACACCAGAGATATGCACCAGCTGACTGCCCTCTTGCACGTGAACATCGTTTCTGACACCTGCAGGATTCTGTCCAGGACATTCTTTTGATGTCATTCTCCTTGCCATCCTTCGCATAGCAACGGCTTGACTCCTTCACATTGCAAGAAGGCCAGTTTCGCGACTTGGTTTCGACATGCAGTCATTTTTGGAGGATTTTGTGACGCGTTATTACAGGCAAAGCTAGGGTATGTCGACTTTATCTTCACGCTCATTTTGAGAATTTGGTCTGGTCGTAATGCCATTTCGGGGGGGGGGCGAGGTAGTTTGCCTTTAAAGGGGCGTGCAGGACACAAATGTCGATTGTCTGGCTCTGTGCTGGGAAGACGGCGCAGAGATGAAGTGGAACAGCACGTCCCTCCGAAGGATGGCTCATCTTCAGAGTAGTAGGCCATGGTCCCTCGTTCAACCGCCACATAGATGAAGGTACCTGAGATGGAAGGAAAAAAAACCCCCCCAAAAAACCCTTTGGTGTTTTTGTAGGATTAGGGTTGAGCAATATCGCTAATGAAAATATTTTTGAAACTTTATTTTTTTCATGTAGGGGACACTTATTGACTCGGTACTGCTCTGCCCTTAAGGTAGAAGACTCTTATCTCAAGGGCAGATAATCGCAAGCTTGAAACGTTCAATGTGGATACTACTGGTAGAGAGGGCTGTTTTTTTTAAAAAAAACCAAAAAAAATTTAAAAAACTATATCTATATTATAAAGGATCATGTTTGTACTTTTGTCTTAAACGTAAAAATACTTTTTCTTCAAAGGTACGATTAAACAAGACCTGTTACGGAATTCGTACCAACCAGTTACTGATATCGTACGCTAGGGGGTTTATAGCCTATTCACGGTAGGACGCTCGTGACTTGGCTTTAGCTATCGCCATCCTCTCTTCTAAATGTTCGGTTAGTCCTCTGTGACGTCAAAGTATTCTTTGTCATTTTTAATCATCAAACGTTTGATGTCACGTAAAACTAGGCCCCTGAATGCATTTTTTGAACGCTGGGCGCCATTGAAAAGACTAGGAGACGAATTACGTGATAGTGGTACATTGCTAACTATGGCCCAATTATTTTTTCCTTTCGATATTTTGATTTACAAAGAGGACAACATTGACCCTAAGTACTTAGATTTTAAAGTGATATTTCCAGTTTTTAATTTTGCATGTAGCACTGAATAACAAACAAAAGGCGTTACCTAAAATACATCATCATGCGCCAAAATGACTTTCGTTTGTCTGCAAAGAGTTTCCGCTTTCGTTGCATTGTTTGTTGTGATAAAATACTTCCCTTTCCCCTGTCCAACTTCACACACTAAATATTAAACCCCCAATCTTCTACCGTTTGGTAGGAAACTAGGGTACGCATTGCGTGACAGGTACTGAATCAATAAGCCTCCCCTACCATTTACTCTTGACAATATTTGTATTGAAGTTTCAGTTTCGCTATGTATAATGTAGAACATTAAAATGTGCTAAGCTGCCGGTGTCAATAGCCGTGTGTGTGTGTTGTGTGTTTGT
>JAGGCT020003212.1:0-14859 GCA_017654935.2 Phymorhynchus buccinoides | reverse complement strand
TAAAAACCAACAAAATGGCGGGTCGTAAGTCGCGTTTTGCGGAAGTCGTTTAAGAGAGGCGTTACATAGTAAAAGCATCGTGCCACAAATACGGTCTCAAGAGAGGTGGTCCGCTTAACAGAGGGTCGTAAAATAGGGGTTTGTCTTGATATACCAAATCTGTTTCCCTGAAATAGGCTGCGTGTATTTTAAATCCAAAGTAAAGTATTTGTCAACATACGACCCCTCCAATTATGACCGATTTTTCCGGACATTTTGGAAGTTTAAAATAGAGTCTGGCTTGTATAAAAATATCTTCTTCCCTTATCTGTCTTTGGAAGCTACCAGTGGTGTCTTAAGACAGAAATTGTAAATCAATATGCGAATGAAAGTAGTCTCTGGAAGCTGAAAAGAAAGTAGTTCAGGAGTGCTCCTGAAATCAAGATTGGAAAAAGCTGATAGAGTTCTTTTTTTTTTTCAAAGGGGGGGGGGGGGGGGGGGATTTTTGACCATTTAGATTAGGCACCAAAAAACAAATAGTCGTGGTTACGGTTCACGACCCTACCCTATTTTTGTCGGGAACCTATGATATTTTTTGTGCTCGTCAAAAAAAAGAGAGAGAGAGATGCAAGTTCAATCGGGGAATGCCAAAGGGGAATAAATTAATGCGCTGAAGTCCATCCACGTGCGTTGCCAAAATGGCGTCATTTGCCGTTCAGTTGCGAGCCATGCGCTCATATTCTGAAAAATATGAGGGTGATTAGCAATTTCAAAGCATCTAAAAACTTTCAAAGCGTTACGTGATAAGTGCGTGTGTGTCTGTTGTGCCTGTGTGGAGTGTTCAATGCGGATTGTGAAGCGCTTGTGCTCGATAAAAAGCGTATATAAGTGTCGTTTATTATTGTTATTATTATTTCAGGGAAATCTGCGCTTTGAGCGGTGTCAGGAGGAAACCTGGGTGACGGGGTTTGGGTGAGGTTGTGGTCGTTACGTAAACTCGTTATGAGAAATACGCAGCAACCTGCACATAGTTCTGAGAACCTTCTTAAACCACTGACAAGCATCAAGGGGATGGATGGAAGTCGTTTAACAACGTCGCGTATCGGGGCTTTGCGCATGACGACGGGCTGAACCAAAACCAACCAAGGTATTAAACAAAAAATTTATGTTCCGAATCACTGTCTTAGCAAAAGGCGAGAAGCGATCAGAATTTGTGTAAGCCATAAGGTATTCGTGGAAGAATTTTTATCACTGATGAAAATGTCAAAAATTGTATTTATGTATGAACAAAGTGTGTCGAAAGTAGGGGCTTAACCTCTTCAGTACATCAGTGCCTGAGGCAAAATCATTCCTGGCCTGACTTTTGCCTAGAAAAAAAGATAGCAAAATAAAAAGTGCAACAAAACTCAACACGTATGTGATCAGTGTGAACAACATATGGTTTGATGAGAGTTTAAATTCCACTTTGAAATCGCCAGTACTGGCATTAACATACTAATCACAGTCTCCTCGTTACTGTCTTTGTTAATGAGAACTCATTGGAGCATTTTCTTAGGTTTCTATAGGGCCGATCTAGGGGAAGATCTTAACACCTGAATTTGGCAGGAGAAGGTCTTTAGTAGTATATCGTCGGTGACATTCACAAACCTCATATCTCGATTTTTGGGGGGAGTGATGGTGTGTTGAGTTAGATACAAATAACAGCATTAAGTCAGCTTTATAATTTTTCCCGCCACCTTCCACCAAAAAGCTCATATCTCTAACGACTTTCTATCTGTGGTAAAATGAATGAGGTTCTGTAAATAGAAGAAAAACTCGTAAAGTCCCAAATTCATATCTAGTTAATTTAAGGACAAAAAAACCTCATATCTTCAGGTTTTTTCAAGTCTACAAAAACCCGTTGTTTTTATTTCAGTAATTTTAACAGAATGCAGGACTTAACTAGCAATATCTCAAACAACATACTCATCACAGTTAATCAATTGTGGCCAGCACAGTTACTTTTTGAAACAGTTAAACTTAAATTCGTTTTTCTCAAAACTACCAAAATAGAGATACAAGGTTTTTTAATTTCAAGGACGATATATTTTGGTTTGTGATGAATCATTTTTAATATTGTTTTAGATCGTTTTGTTCCCGAATTATTACCTTTTATACCAATTGTTGGGTTAAGCTCTGTTTGTGTTTGTGATGGGGGGAGGAAGATGCCGAGTGTTCGAGGGTGGAGAATTTGGAATATGTGTAGGGAGGGGCGGTGGGCGGTGGTGTGGGTGTGTCGTGAGTGATGTGTGCTGTTGTGTAACTATGTTTGTGTGTGTGTGTACTTCCAAGTGTTTCATTTTGCATTGTAATGTAATTTAACACTTATACACTGACATATTCTCATAAGATATTACGAAATATGTGCAGAAAATTTGTTTATGAATGGACATTTGTGAATTATGCATGTCTTGTTATCCCTACGTTAATGTGTATGTTTTATGTGCACGCCATACAGAGATTTTCTATGTTTTAAATTTAAAGACACTACATTATTGGATTGATTCCAAACCACTGTGCCCACCCCCCCCACACACAGGGCTCCCAATTGTCCTGCAAAACAAGGGGTCCCAGGGACTCCCTCACTTACAACATAAAGGATCCTAGAGGCGGGATAGAGGGTCCCATTAGCATTGCGAACTCTACAAAATAATTTTTCTAGTGCATCCCTGGGACCTCCCTGCACGTTCTTTTAGAGGGTCCTTTAGAATTTTTGTGCTTCATAGATCCCTAAATGGGTGTCCCTGAGAGCCCTGGGCACCTTCAAGTCGAACAAAAAGGAAAAGAAGCTCTTATTGAAATTGCGATTACAAGCATTGAAATGAGAATAGTTAGTCTATGTATTAATATCACTGTTAACAAACAATTATTGGAGCATTTTGTGGGGCTCACGTAGGCAGACCTGTTTACTCTACTCTTTTCGAGTAGTAGTAGTAGTAAGTATCAAAGTCAGGGACAGGCATGAGAGTTTTCAGCCTTTAGGCTGATTTCAGACTTTTTGATGACCCCAGAGGTAATTTTTGAGATCGAAAAGAAACCAAGTGAGTATAGAAATACTTCTTATGAGTGAATAAGCATGAATCGAACAATTAATAATAATAATAATAATGGTTATTTTTAGAGCGCTTAACTCCGTTTGCAGGGTTCTCAAAGCGCTGAACAAAGGCCTGAGGCTAAGCACTAACATGCAGATAAACATACACATTTAAAAACAAGCCAAGAATAATCAACATGAAGACAAGTATCAATGAATATAAACATTTAAAATAAGTGAGACTGTTAATACAAAATACATGTAATTAAATCCCTCTTCACCCTCCCTCCCCAACCCATTCCCTCCCCACCCTACCACATGCACGCACCACACACTGCATCCATTCCACTTTTATTGCTGTTTTTAAGGTTTAGATTACTAAAAGGCTTTAGTTTCAGGGGCCTTCAGCCTTTTTCAGATGCTTTTCAGCCTAAATCACAATTTCCCAATCTCATGCCTGCTCAATTTGGATATCTACTTGGTACTACTCTTCAGAATTTAAAATAATGCTCTTTAATTCTTGATTTACTACTCATTTTCAGTGAACATTAATTGATGGTTTAATGAATAAAACTACACAATTCGCATCAAAAACTGCTCATTTCAGCTATCCAGACTACTCAAAAGAATTTGTGTAAGGGTATGAGTTAGTCTGCCATTTAAAAAAAAAAATAAAAAAAATTTAGTACATTGTTTCAGGTTCCCCCCTGGAGCCACCAGCTTTATTCTGCAGCAGTTTTCACAGTACGGAAACATCCTGAAACATGTGGTGAGTTGACAACTAATCCTGGACCAATTCCAAGTATACATGGAACTGGAGAGCCGTCAGTAACGAGTAAGTCGGGGCCTCATTCCGACAGTATTCTCGAAACAGCGATTTCCGAGTCTAAAACTTGTCTGAATCCTTGTTTTCCTCAATCCACAGCCACAAATAGATCGATAGGACATCCCAATGCTGACAACTTCTTCTGCCACACAAAGTCACATACAACGCACACATACACACACAACATACAGTATTTGTATGGCACTAAATCTTGATGGAAATCAAATCGAAGCGCGCTCACTCACGTTAAACATTCATAACGTATTCAAACGAAGACGCTATGCAAAGAAGAACGAGAAGATAACACACACACGTTTGTGAAATAGACCTAAAGGCAAGAGAGAGTAAGGAAAGAGAGAATTAGCTTCACTGACAGGGAAAGCATGTGGGTTTTGATGTTTGATTTGAAAGCGGAGGAGGTCGGTCCCTGACGGAGGGAGAGAGGAAGTAGTTTGTTCCAGGAGGTTGGTCTTGAAGCATCAAAAGAGTGCCGACCAACAGTTGAAGGCTTACAGTTACACTAAGGGATCTGGGGAGATAGAGGGTCGGAAAATGAATGTAATGTGCGAGCAGGCGTTATGAAATGGATAAGACACGCACACCGCACACACACACACTAGAAATACGGGGTCCCCACATCGCTCAGGCATGGAGGTTGTTGTTCAGGATTGGGAAGACGATTCAGAAAAAAAAAAAAAAAAAACAAACGTGTCGTTTAAGGATTTTTGAGGAAGGGTTTTTTTTTTCGTTTTTTGCCCATGCATCTCTAGAAACGAAAAGGATTTACACCATCTCAGTGCTTTCTCACTTTGGTTGTCATTGCTTCTGTGTTCAGCCCTCAGCGGAGGGGAACTGGATGCACATCCACTACCAGTCCAAGCTGCAGGCCAAGAAAGCACTCAGCAAGAATGGCAAGATGTACGCCGGGCGAATGATGATTGGAGTGCTGCCCTGCATTTCTTTGACAAGGTAAAGACGTGTGTCAAATAGAAAAATGGGAAATTTTAAAAAACAAAATGTTTGTGTAGAAGTAAAGGACCAATCTTGCCGTATTCTTATATCTACAAATCCCTATTTGGCGATTCTCAAACTGGTTAAACGGAAGTCGCTTTAGCTCACTCGCTTAAATTGTGCGAAGGAAGGCAAAATGAGTACCTACCGCTCAACAAAAGTAGCGATGTTAGATGAAAAATGTGGGTGGAAGGATATTCTAGGCTGCCAAAATCTCATTCTTTGGATTTTGGCCTGGAAAGAGGTTTGTGCCTGAAAAAAAAAATTTGAACGTTGCCCCTCCCCCCCCCCCTAGTCAAAAAAAACTTCTGACGCTTAAGGTGAAAATCCGGGTGGAAGGATTTCTCGGCTGAAATAAAAATCTAATCTTTTGGCTCTTCATCACTTTCATGGCATGACTTTGTTGTTTCGAATCTGCACTTGTCTTGTGTAAGGAGTTAACCTTAAATCAGCAAACATTTTTTTTTTTCTTTTACTTGACAAAAGGATGCACCAGACCCTTAGCTAATTTTCACCGAACCACTCTCAACCACGGTCTAATTAAAGAGCCCTTCTCTCCCCATTGGAAAATGACCATTTTTCTGACGATTTTTATGGCGCGTCTTTCTCCAGCTTGTTAAATGTTGGTTGGTTTGTTTTTTCTTGTAGATGGTGACAGCCAACAAGGAGAACAGCGACCTGTGCTCCACCCCCATCACCCCCCTCTCCTCAGCCGTTGACCCCAACTCCTCTCTGCGCAGCACGGGGGGAGGGGGAGGCACCCCCATACGACCCTTGACCGCCGCCTACACTGCCGCCCGCAGCGAGTATGAGGTGGGTTCCTTCCCCTCTTGATCGACAATATTAAGGACAATAACAAGTACGGGTTGACTTTTAACACTATTGTGACTGATGCTGCCGCTGCCTATTCTCAGTGCAGGCCTGACCCTGCCGCCGAGTGGCTCATAGAAATTGGGTGCTTGTAAACAAGCGTACACTAGCTAAGCTGAATGATGTCCTATCAAGACAAAATGTTGCAAACTTACTGAAAGAAGGCTGCGAAGTTTATCTGTGGTTCTTTTTAAAGTTGATAGGTTTAATGCTTTTTACATGCCACATTGAAAAAGGGGAATAATTCATTGTTTACATGGATTTTGTTTACTAACCTACCTGTTCTTATTGATATTTTGCGATCTTCGTTTTCATTCAGTGTCTTCATTTTCACATTCATCCTTGCTACTGTCGTCGCTTTCTTAGTCAGAAAACGTATATTCCTCATCCCTGTCATCAGGTTTATGAAGATCGAGAAGATGGAGAATCTCCTCTCTTGTTAGACCATTATAATTTGGTATTTTTCATTTGAATCTGCCGTCAAATCACCAATCGAAGACATAGAAATTGCAGTAAGCGGAAATATTTGACAAGGGAAGCAACTCACAGGATGAAAGCAATCCGTGGTCGAAAGTTATACATGAGTTTTGTACCTTATGTCGTGAAACAACTCTAGGTGCGACCTGTCTGTATACGATGTACAGCTACCACAACTCTAGGTGCGACCTGTCTGTATACGATGTACAGCTACCACAACTATAGTTGCGACCCCTCGTGAATGTGTTGACCCCTTCCTTGGCTACCACAGGATGTGTGATGCCACTGATGATGTCATAACTTTTGATGTCATAGCCCTGGAATGATGTGGGTTTTTTGTTGGTTTAACAGTGATCGCGTTTACTGATATATATCAGTAAAATACTGATTGTCAAACGAAAATACTGAAAAGAATGGACCTGTCGGTCCCAGGAACTGATAATTTTTGTTGTTGTTGCTGGGACTGACAAATTGTTTAATTAAAACGGATGCTTCGGTATTATAGTTTTCACTGGTTTTTCCTTTCCCTGGGACTGGTTTTAGCATCGTTGTTGGGGGCCATTGTCGCTGATGGGACTGGTTTTAAAAATTCTTAACGCGATCAATGTTTAACCCAATGACTCCCAACCATTCAAACCGGGATTCGATCCCAGTTCCAGAGAGATGGGATTTAACTCTGAACGTCACACCAAATCTTTCCATTAAAAAAATCACCCAGAATAAAGTCTAACTCACATTTCATTTCAGAAAGATACATATTGAATAGCATAATTTGGGAAATATTATTCCCATTCCCCCCCCCAAGAATCCAAAGCTAACACACTGTCCCACAACAAAACCATGAATTGGAATAAAAAAATCCTTAATGGCACTCCGAGCATCGCGCCGAGTCAATAGTGCGTCACGTCACGTGGAAAAAAGAACAAATTTGGGGGTCACTTCGTAAAATCCGTTCAAAAAAGACTACTGGGTGCTTTCCCTTGCTGTAAAAACCAAAAACGGACCACTGAGAGTCAAGAACAGGAAGAACTAACTTAGTATATTGCATTGTGGGTTGGGAGATGGTGAAAGTGAACGTACTAAACCTGGTGTTCAGCGGGCGCAATCGGCGCATACATAATAGCTGCATAGCAAATTAGAAAAACAATGGTCACATTTGGCGTCTGTGTCCTAGAGAGGGTTAAAGCTGGTCAGGAAAGATATACATACACATGCCAACCCTCCTGGTAAATCCGGGAGCTTTCCCGATTTTGTCACCCGTCTCCCGGAATTCACGTGAAACATCCCCGGAATGTATCTAAATTTCCAGCTTAGGCAATGACCTCACCAAACGAGGGTTATGAAACCTAAAAAACGAAACTGGGTTTCAGGAAGCTTTGCGGAGCAGAGTTCATGCTGCGCATTTCGGAAACGGGGGCTACTTCCTCCTGTAATCCTTGGTTTGGCAGTCTTTAGGCCTGTCTCACGTCGCCATTGAAATAACCTCGCCACGATGCCGAAGGCAAAAGAGAAGACGAAGAAATGGAAGACCGTCTTTTCAGACGAATACAAAACAATGCATCTGGTGAAGGCCATTAAAACAAGTACTAGTTTTCACATTTAAAAGAAAAAAAGTTTCTCAGCTTCAGGGGGATGCGCCCCCTGACCCCCGCTCTGGGAGGGGGGATGCTCACCCCTCCCAGACCCACCCGCCCCTCCATGATTTTGTTTGGGAAAAGTTGGCAGCTATGGATATATCTCTAGACAAATTTCTCAGATTTTGAGTCTAATCTAAACTAACAGACATTTTTAAAACATTTAATTTCATAAGGAAAATTGATAATTTCTCAGTTTTCTTCTGGCATTGAAGGGGTGTAAGCTTATCTCAGTCATTTGTATTTTGCACGGTAGAAACCCGCTAACTCAAATGTACCACAGATAATTGGATCATTCACAATTCATTTTTTTGGTGACATTTTCTTTGGGCAAAACTGTTTTTTGTTTTTATCGTAAAATATCGGCTCTCTCAAAATCAAGTTTCTGTTTCAATTTTGATTTTAACACACTCAGGACGAATGAGCCAGATCCGGCTCATGGCCTCGCACAACTGTTTAGGACGGATGAGCCGGCTCCGGCTCATAAGAGTTTTCACAGAGGTTTTGATTTCTGGCGTGTAACCAGCTTTCAAGTACGCGAAGTCATAACCTACTTTCAGTTTTCTTTGACCTTGGCCTCTTTTGAAATCAACCAATCATTGCAGACTTTATTTTCATGTTTGGTTGTTGGGGGGGGTTGTCACAGATCGGAATGTGAAATTTTCGGGGTTTTCGTATGTATTAGCTGTTTTCGTCAATAGGAGACAAACGACGAGGGTAAGAAATCTGATATTGTACGATCGTTTAGTGCCTGGTGTTGCTAATCTTTTCTGAAAAGATTGATGCCTAACTCTTCATAACTTGGTTTTGATGATTAATTTACGAAGTTAGTCGAATGCCCAGTCCCCACAGAACAAAGGGAAATAATTCAGCCAGTCCCGAGTTAGTTAAAAAAGATGCTCACAGCTTCATGGGTGCTACTCTTTCATTTTTTTACACTGATTTCAGTATTTTTTGTATTTTTCCAGAAAGTGAACTTCAGTTTTGTTTTAATTCATCAAAAAAAAACCCACAAAAATGACCACAAGCGATTTGGGACGTTTTGAACTGGGTTGTTCTATTCCCGGAAGGTCTCCTGTTTGGGAATCTTGAAAACAGCATGGTGATAGCCTGTTAATGTTTTCAAAGGCAACGTAATTCATTTCACAAGGCTTATCGTACAGCAAAACTGTCCCTCAGTCCATCATTGTAACTGTCTGGTCTGTCTCGGTGTCTCTCTCTCCTCTTACAGATTCTGCGTCCCCCCCCTCCACCCCCCATAAATCGGCCACGTAGGGTCTTGTGCCCCCACCCCCTGCCTTCCAGTTTTTTTTTCATGTGGGGTAGTTGCACCCATGCCCTATACATGTGGTGTGTGTAAATGTTGTTGTATTTGTAAATACGCCACACCTGTATGAGTGATACTTACGCTTAAACGTGTGTGTGTGTGTGGCAGGTTATGAAGTACGAGCATCGGACGCCTCAGAAGGGACAACAGCATCGATCACCAAAGTGAAGCGGAGTAACTGTTTGGCTGGTAGACTTGGGCTGCCCTACCATTACTGTAGGCTATTAAGGCCGTGTACGTACATAAGCGGATATTCCACGCAGGAAACCCGTGCGCAATCCATAAATAAATGAAACAAAGAAGGGAAGAGATATTTGCTCACTTGTTCGATTTTCCCCTATATGCGTAAACTTTTATCCTTCCTTCTTTCTTCCACTTAATTTAGGGTTTTCCGTAACGGAACTTTCACGTCAAATGTGAACCCGGCCTTATTGTATTTGGTCCCTGGGGAACAGGTGTTTATTTTAAAGACACTTTGTCCCCTGGAATTCCACTGTTTTCGTCTGGTGTCGCCCTGGAAACTGAGTAGTCAATCAAGAGGTTTTGTCGAGCAACCCCTTGTCTTGTTATCTGACCTTACTATTGAACACAGGAAACACCCAAAACAACAAACAGCTGGTTGAGCATTTTCTTAAGCAGAAGGCCGGGGGCGGATGGGCTCGAGGCCTGAGAACTCGTTACACGACCCAGGTTACTGAACACTAAAGGATCTTGAATGTTGAAGCACATTGGCACCGAAAAGCATCAGGAAGACTTTTTTTTTTATAAATCCAGTGGCATAAATTTTGCTACATCCCAAAACAAACAAAAGTTAATGTTCGTCTTGATCCAGGCATATAACATCGCTTATGTGTTGTTCCAGGCCACCCTGACGGATGTTTTTTTTTGCAAAGAAACCCGTCGAGATCACCAGAAAAACACCCTCTACACAGATAGCAACACTCACTTTGCTCTGGTTTCCTAGAAATCGAACCGTCAAAACGGCGTTTCCTCCTTGGCGAAGTTGACGGAGACAGGGGCCATTTTGGATGGGGTGGGTGGAGGACATTTGAAAGCGTTTTTCCTTCTTTGCGTATCAGTAAAAAAAAAAAATAAAAAAAAAATTGGAGCTATTGTCCTTTGTGGTAAACTGTAAAGTAAAAAGGCTTGGTATTGTTGAAATTTCGTGATTTAGTCTAAGCGAGTTAGGCGGCCATTAAAGAATCTGACTTCCAGCTTTCTAGTTCCAAGGAGGAATCGCTGCTGATATGATGGTTTTATTTCTAGTAAATCAGAGCAAAGTGAGTGTTGCGTTCTTCTGTAAAGGGTGTTTTCTTGGTGATCTGGACGTATTTCTTACAATAACCTCATCCGTCAGGGTGCCCCTTTAACATCATTGCCTCTTGATCATGATGTGACTTACTTTTTCTTAATCTGCGAAATTGTCACACTCAACTTGACCTGAAAACTATGATTGGGTAACTCATTCTTAATGCTGGCCAGTTGCTTCCCCTTGCAAATGTTCTATTCTGGCCGATTTGCATAGGTTACCAAAAAATATTTTCTAAATAATGGTAACAGATACAAACGTGAAATTTTGGCAATATGTACACAATATACAGGACTAACACCTGCAACAGTTTCAAAGCATCCACTTGATTAGTTTTGATTTGTGATATTTTAAAATAAATGCATGTTTTGTCAAGCCAGGCACACTCATAAAAGCGAAAATATAATTTTAAGGCTACCCCGCGCATTTACTATACTAAGGTCCCGAAATAGATCCTACAGCCAGCCAGTCAGTGTCGAGGCATGAATGAAACGTAGCAGTAGCCCTCTGAGCCACTTTGAAGCATGCATGACTGTTAACCTATGAAAAAGATGAAGAAGTGACTGCTGTACTTTTGAAATGAATAGGTAAAAAAACGATGGCGAAGGTGCGCATGACCTGCGACGAGAGCGCAGGGTAGTATAGAAAGAGTTAACCGATGTTAAACTGTACATAAGTTACTTAGGACTAGGTACATTATAGTTACAGAGGCGTTTCTATGAAATTCGGGTTGTTCCCACCTGGAGAAAACGTCGATCCAGAGCAGCACGCCACCCAATTTTTTTTTTTGTAAATTGTCATGATGAGGGGGAGGGGGGGGGGGGGGGGGGGGGGTGTAAATGAAAATTGACCAACACAGTTGTCTGAGAGAGCGAAGAGAGTCGAAGAGGCGTGATTTTGAGAGACGGAAGAGTTTGATGACTTAGTAACGAGGCCAGGATAATGCGCATGAGAGGCGACTGAGAGCGAGGAGATCCGGGATGAGAGATAGGGAGAGGTGGATCTGGAGAGAAGAGAATGTGAGATGAGAGTGGTTCGCCCAGGGCGAGGATTGACGTTGCGGAGTGAGCGAGGAGAGAAGATGAAGGACTGAGTTCGAGGAGAACTGAGAGACAGAGAAGAGAGAGACATAGAAGGAGACAATTAGAGAGGCAAACGTTTTTTTTAAAAACCAAAAAACACAAATGAAAAGACGACGACAGAGAGGAGACGACCGAGACACGACCCCGAGACAGACAGAGAGACAGAGAGACAGAGACATGAGAGAGTGTTTGCATGAGACCAGTTTAAGGGAAGGCCATAGCAGCTGGAGGGAGATATATCCCTGCATCTCACTGTACCACCTGTCTCCTCTCTACTAAATATCTCTCTCTCCTATCACTGTTCTGAACATTCTTTATATCACTTTTTGTTGGGCAACACAGGGACAGGCTCAGTCATTAACGCTCGCCTCTGTTGTCCCCAAAAATTGGGAAAAGTGTGAAAAATGACTCACGTGTATTGAGACCACTCTCCCTTACCCTCCCACTCTCTAAATCTGAGTGCAACGCACCGTAAAACGCAGACATACTTTAGCTGATGACCAAAAAGTCTAGAACACTGTGAAGACTGTAGCGTAGTATGGGCGACTAGTTCGGTGTCATCTCGATAGTTCGAGACGTTTAAAGTTCCGACGTGGCATTGGTCCGACGTGTCAACAGTCCGACACGTTTTTGAATTTTTTAATATTTGTTAATCCGATGTGGTCATTGTGGTTACGACCTGGGCTGAACGGGTGGGAAAGTCGTTTCGGGGGCTGACGACGATCAACCGAGATCCCGTATGTGCCCAAGCACTAGCACAGTTAAACCCTAGTTCTCTCCCCTCCCATCTCCCCCCCCCCCCCCCCCTCCCCCCCCCCCCGCCCCCCCCCCCCCCCCCCCCCCCCCCACCCTCTCTCTCTCTCCCTCCTCTCTTCTCTCTGTCTCTTCTCTCTCTCTCTCTCTCCTGCTCTCTCTCTTCTCTCTGTCTCTCTCGTCTTTCTTCTCTCTTTCTGCGTCTCTCTCTCTCCTCTCCTCTCTCCCTCTCTTCTCTTTTCTTTTTGTCTGTCGGTCTCCCTCTTCTCCTCCCTCTCTCTCTCTCTCTCCTCTCTGAGTTTCTCGCTCTCTCTCTCCTCTCTATCTCTCTCTCTCTTCTGAGTTTCTCTCTCTCTTCTCTCTCTCTCTCCCTCTCTCTCTCTTGTCTGTCTGTCGGGCTCTAGCTCTCTCTCTCTATCCCCTCTCTCTCTCTCTCTCTCTGAGTTTCTCTCTCTCTCCTCCTCTCTTCTCTCCTCTTCTCTATCCGTCTCTCCTTCCCCTCTTCCCCCCCCTCTCTCTCTCCTCTCTCTCTCTCTCTCCTCTCTCTCTCTCTATGTCTTCTCTCTCTCTCTCTGTCTCTCTCTCTCCTCTCGTCTCTCTTCTCTCTATCTCTTTCTCTCTCTCTCTCTTTCTGAGTTTCTCTCTCTCTCTCTCTCTCTCTCTCTCTCTCCTCTCTCGCAGTTCTCTCTCCTCTCTCTCTTCTCTCTCTCTTCAGTCTCTCTCTCTCTCTCTCTCTCTCTCCTCTCTCTCCTATCCTCTCTCTCTCTCTCTCCTCTCTATATACTCTATGCGTCTCTGTAGTGATTGTGAGTCTGTTGTTGTGGTTGTTCTATCCACAGACTAATGGCAAATGAAAGCATGTTTGGAACTGTTCTGTGTAAATGTTTGAGTTCTTTCAGAAATATTATCAGCAAAGAGTGCTATTCGTATAATGCTGGGAGATGGGGTCTTTAATCTAAATGAAATAAATCAAGAAAACTGTCACTGACTGTTTCTTTTATTGAATGTTCATTATTGAGTGATTTGGTGAGTTTGAAATTGGCAGCACGAGTGTCAGAATATTCAGTCTTCATCTTGACAAAGTCTATGAGTGTAGACTTGTGGATGCGTGTGTGTGTGCGCAATATTTTAAGTCTGAATGACTGGGTACAGTTTTGTTGGTAGTAGGAGACGCCTGCCCAGGGTACACCCCTCTTCGGCCAAAAAGAATTAGAGACAGTGGTGATATACTATATACACACGTGTGTGAAACACAAACAGAAAAAACGCTTTCACAGTCGATATCCTTTATTTGATGAGATATTCCATATGTTAAAAGTTTCAGTCCGTCAGATAAAATACATTTCAAGAAAACATTAAAATTCAAAGTGACTACAATTATGCATACATTTCAATCAATATAAGCAAGAAGAATATCACTGCACACGTACAATGCTAAATAATTTTTTGAAACCTACTGAAAACAGACATTTGTTCATAAGTATGTATCGGATCATGAACTTCATCGATTAGGTACAACAACATAGGTCTGGAGAAGAAAGAAACAAATTGCCTGCACAGACGTTACATAGACAAGCTGATATTTTTTTTATTATGCCCGCAGAAGGAACACACATGCATCTGTTTCTATCTCTCTCTCTCTCTCGCTCTCTCTCTCCTCTCTCATCTCTCCATGGACAGAATGGAAGACTAGGCCCAGCCTAAATTTCTTTTCCTTGTAAATTAAAGGGTCAGTCTCTCTTCTCTCTCTCTCTCTCTCTCTCTCTCTCTCTCCTCTCTCCCCAGGACAGAATGGAAGACTAGGCCCAGCCTAAATTCTTCCTTGTAAATAAGTGTCTCTATCTCTCTCTCGCTCTCTCTCTCTCTCTATCTCTCCTCTCTCTATCTTTCTTTCTCTCTCTCAACGCACAACACTCACAACCAGACATACAGTGACTCACAAACCCGCACACCTACCTCAAAAAACATGTACATAACACATAGCTGTCACACACACACACCCTATTCTGCATATGCAAAAATAATCAAGTTTCTCAACGCAATAATGTTATCATCATTTAGAAATTATATAAGACAATAACCAAGTGTCCACATGAAAAAGTAAACGTTCTTAACTTACAGAAAAGAATACACATGCAAAGTATGTCTGAAAAATATATCATCTGTTTAATACACTTAGGCATAAATATGTTATTCTTTGGTCTCTATATCCAAGTCCAAAATCTAAAATCGACGCAAGCACACGTACATGCAGCGGTAGGCACGCGCTTATGCACACACGCACACACACACACACACTGCATTTGATAAGATGAAGGAAAAAAATTAAGATCATTAAACTTTTAATAAAAACAAAGTTGGGTCCTTTTTCAAAAATATGTACATTCTTTTCTTACCATAACTTTTTAAAGAATTATAACTAGGCAGGCGAAAATGCATAAAGAAAAAACGGCGTGTAATTATGCTTAATATAGTGTAATGCTTGTATTCCAAACAGCAGAATGCATACGCATAGCCT
>JAGGCT020003211.1:0-14859 GCA_017654935.2 Phymorhynchus buccinoides | reverse complement strand
GGTAGGTTGGGGGTGCTATCGTGTTGGTAGCAGGTGGAGTCAGCGAGCTCTAGTCCAATCAGAACCTTCGGGTGTTTCTTTTCCATCCTGTGCCTCCAGTGGCCTCAGCTCCAGGCTGATCCAGGCAGGGAAGGTTCTTGTGTAAGCTTCTTCACAGGACATCTGGCCAGCTCCAGGGTGATCCAGGCAGGGACGGTTGTGTAGCTTCTTCACAGGACATAATGGCCAGCTTCAGGCGGACAAGGCAGGGAAGGTCTTGTGTAGCTTCTTCACAGGACATATGGCCAGCGTCAGATGATCCAGGCAGGAGGTCTGTGAGCTTCTTCAAAGGACATATGGCCAGCTTCAGGCAAACACGCAGTGTGCGTGCGTAGTCTGGTCTTGCCTCTGTGAGGTGGTGCTTGTCTTCTAACAAGCTGCTTTTATGGGCGACAGCCGGGTTGCGACAGGGAGTACTGACGTTTCCTGAAAATGGCAAATGCAGAATGTTTATAGTTTCAAACATTTAATAGTTTAGTTGTATTCTTCTTCAAAAAGAATAGGATTTTTTTTAAATAACAGGAAATTGTTAATTTATTTTAAGGGACGATGAAATAATTTCAATTGAAACATTTCTCTGGTTTCCTTTCATCCGTTACAACGTGTGGGTAAACGTCTGTCATGGATTTAACTTTTGTACTTATTCTGTGCGCTGTCTAATGACTATTTGAAATAATTATGCTTTTCTGCTTACGCTTTGCACTTTTACAGTCTTGCTCATTTTCTTCATATTATTTTCATCGATGCACATGTTGATAATTGCACAGGAACACTTTATATTTTGCTACAACCATAACTGGTTTCTTTTCTTCATTAATTAAATATTCTAGCACCATGCATTCGTCCATGACATAATTCTACACTTCCACTAAATGCAGACACTCACTACCAAGCACCCTGCCATATGTTCGTTCATTTCTAAAGCTTATGTCACCGTTTCTTACGTTAAACTAAAACGCATGCACCCTGGAAAATATAATTACTCCCCTCTTGTTGGTTGAGATGCCAACGGGGCAAACAAGAATGTCAAAAAATACATGGCACTAGAGTTAATTTCACCCTTTTTATTAAATAAACTGTATCAACTCTCTCTCTCCCCCCCCCCTCTCTCTGGTTTTCTTTCTCTCTCACTTTTACTTGCCTTCAGTCAGAAGTGAAGCCTGTGATCGTTCCAGTCTTACACATCCTTAGTGCCTCCTCCATGTTTCTGAAGTTTCTTCAGGTCATTTTTAGTTTGCATATATCATCATCGGTTCCCACCAGTTCAGTTCATCATTTTATTACCTTATTAATTTCCCAATTTCATTTTACATTACTTTTATTCATTTTGACGGGGCGGGGGTGGGGGGGGGGGGGGGGGGGGTGGGGGGGGGGGGTCATGATTTTTTAATATGTGGGGGAGCCATGTCCATCTGAGCAGGGACATGTACTGTGATTGGGAGAGAGAGGTTTATTTTTTTAGGTTAGAGAAATGTCCCTGCTCGCAAACCAAGGAACATTCCTTTCACGTGCATCCTCTATACCAAAGGACACATAATCAGAGTTATCAGGAAGAAATTTGCCGCCAGAAAAGACAACTACGCATAATAAAATGGAAGACAATTCACATTAAGTATCTCTGTTAAACTTTTTGCAAGACAAAAAATACCCATAATTAATGGAACACAATTGACATGTTATCTCTGTGAAATTCTTTGCAAGACAAAACATTATCCACCCATCAATGACCACTCATTATCTAACAAGTTATCTGCGTGCAACACTCCTGACTCTTTGTAAGACAAACATTATTCACCCACCAAGGACCACTCATTATCTGACAAGAGTTATCTGTGTGCAACAACTTCGACAAAAAAAAAGAAGAAAAAAAAAAGAACTACGTTTTTCTTCAATAAAAACACAACAGAAAGCAGGCACTAACGAATAACCGGGACATCACTTTACGGATAATTCCGGCACCTATCGAAGATTTAGTCACAACTTGTTACACCCAGGACACGCTTTCGATCGTTTCCATATAATGGATAAAGCCGGAGGTTCACATTAGACGCGTTAAGTTCCGTACGGAAAAACCCTAAATAAGTGGAAGAAAGAAGGATAAAAGTTTACGCATAGTGGGGAAATTCGGACACGTGCGCAAATCTTTTCCCTTCTTTGATTCACTTATTAATGGATTGCGCACGGGTTTCCGCATGGAATAACCGCTTATGTGTGTACACGGCCTTAGACAGACCCCACCCACCCTATTGCAACATGATGCCATGTCAGCAAGCAAGCACATGTACGCGGGCATGCGCACACACGCAGAGTGACCCAGCCAGCCAGAACCCGTTCAGCGGGTTCTGACGTGATGCTGCGTCAATGGGTGGCTGATTCCAACCGCCTCCCTCCCACCCCCCTTCCCCCTCTGTCTATCTGCGCCAAAGTTTAATTCAATGCACGCGAAGGGATTTTGTTCCCTTGAAGAGGGATTTTTTGTATATATTTGCACTTTGAACTTTCGTTTTGCATCAGCTTCCACCCCACACCCCTCCCGCCTTATTGCAATGAATAAATAAATAAATGAACATCCCAAGCGTTTTAATCGTCTGAAATCTGCTCTCTCCTTTCTCTTTCCCCCCCCCCCCCCCCCACACACACACACACAGTGACACACACACACATGACGCACATACACACACAGTGACCCAGCCAGCCACTTGTTCAGCGGGCTCGGACACGATGCCGCGTCAAAGGATGGTGATCTCTCTCTCTCTCTTAATGTGCACATCTCATTACTTTGATGGACATTATTCTTGCTAAAAAAATGTACGCCCAATAAAAAGCATGTTCTCTCTTCCTGCTTGTTTTTTCTAAAGCATTTCTCTCTCTCTCCCCACCCCCCTCCCCTTTTCTCATTATCCCTCCCCCCCTCCACCCACTCCCCCCCCCCGCCCCCCCCCCCAGCCAGATCTCCCATCCCGTCTCTCTCTCTCACGGCTCTATCTCTTCGCATTCTCTCTCCTTCCTCCCCTCTCTCTCTCTCGGCATTCTGCACAATCTCATTATTATTATTATTATCATTATTAATATTATTAATTTTTTTTTTTTTAAAACCAATCTTGTCAACACTCTCTCTCTCACACACATTAAGGTACATAAAATGACATATTCAAACAAAAACACTATACACAGAAAAGTAACATGCGAAAGAAACAAACCTAGAAGAGAGAAAGTGTGTGCTTCATTGGTGGACTTTAGTGTTTGTTTTGGAGGAGAGGGTCGGTCGCTAACGAAGGGACAGAAGCAGTTTGTCTTCTCCTTCTTCCAACTGTTGACAAAGTAATTTTT
The DNA here is from genome assembly GCA_017654935.2 of Phymorhynchus buccinoides. Classification (NCBI taxonomy): domain Eukaryota; kingdom Metazoa; phylum Mollusca; class Gastropoda; order Neogastropoda; family Raphitomidae; genus Phymorhynchus; species Phymorhynchus buccinoides. The sequence goes on along the minus strand of JAGGCT020003211.1, from coordinate 11,490 downwards.
GACCATTATTACAACTGAAAAGGGCGAAGAGGTCGAAGGAGGGAAAAAAGGAGTGAAAAGAGAGAGAGGGAGGGTGGGCTTTGGTGGGTAGACAGCCAGACAACCGGCCAGACAAGGACCGTTCAGCGGTACCCAGCATGATGCCGGCCCAACCACTGCCTACCCTTGGGTCTGAAGCTTTAGTGCTCTGCCAGCAGCCTTCTGAAGATCTTAGCAGAAGGGGCCTGAATGGTTTCTGGAAGCAGGGCGTTCCATTCAACGCCCTGTTGTTTTGTTCTATGCGGTTGGTCCTAAAAAGAAATACAGCAAAAGAGCGTCGACCAGCAGTTGAAAGCTTATACAGATCTAGGGATCTGAAGGGAAATGGGTCTGAAACTGAACGTAACAGGCGAACTGACTGGTGCATGGTAATACTGACGAACCGGTAGGAGAACAGCATGATATTTATAGCAGGGAGTGTCAAGTTTGTGTTCAATTCTACCTTTAATTGACAATAAGTGCAGAGAGCGTAAAGCTAACACAATCAATCTTTTTCTTCCTAAGGACAAGACGAGCTGTTGCATTTTGAATGCTCTGTAGACAAAGAGAGAACAGAAACGGGTAAGGTGGAAAGAACAGCATCACAAAGTCAAGACAAGGTAGGATGAGGGAAATAATAAATATAGCTGTGGCTTCATCCGATAGGTATTTATGAATGTAGCCAATACGATGGATCTGATGCTAACAGAGAGAGACAGAGACAGAGACAGAGAGAGAGAGAGAGAGAGAGAGAGAGAGAGAGAGAGAGAGAGAGAGAGAGAGAGAGAGAGAGAGAGAGAGAGAGAGAGAGAGAGAGGTTTTGGTGGGTAGACAGCCAGACAACCGGCCAGACAAGGACCGTTCAGCGGTACCCAGCATGATGCCGGCCCAACCACTGCCTACCCTTGGGTCTGAAGCTTTAGTGCTCTGCCAGCAGCCTTCTGAAGAAGATCTTAGCAGAAGGGGCCTGAATGGTTTCTGGAAGTAGGGCGTTCCATTGTTTTGTTTTGTTCTATGCGGTTGGTCCTAAAACAAATACAGCAAAAGAGCGCCGACCAGCAGTTGAAAGTTTATACAGGTCTAGGGATCTGAAGGGAAAAGGGTCTGAAACTGAACGTAACAGGCGAACTGACAGGTACATGGTAATACTGATGAAGCAGTATGAGTACAGCATGGTATTTAAAGCAGAGGGTTCGTATTCAATTCTACCTTTAACAGACAATCATTGCAGAGAGCGTAGAAATAACATGATCAAATCTTTTCATCCTAAGGACAAGGCAAGCTGTTGTATTCTGAATGCGCTGTAGACAAAGAGAGAACAGAAACGGGTAAGGCGGAACGAACAGCCAGACAAGGACCGTTCAGCGGTACCAAGCATGATGCCGGCCCAACCACTGCCTACCCTTGGATCTGAAGCTTTAGTGCTCTGCCAGCAGCCTTCTGAAGAAGGTCTTAGCAGAAGGGGCCTGAATGGTTTCTGGAAGTAGGGCGTTCCATTCAACGCCCTGTTGTTTTGTTCTATGCGGTTGGTCCTAAAACAATATACAGCAAAAGAGCGTCGACCAGCAGTTGAAAGTTTATACAGGTCTAGGGATCTGAAGGGAAAAGGGTCTGAAACTGAACGTAACAGGCGAACTGGCCGGTACATGGTAATACTGACGAAGTAGGAGAACAGCATGATATTTATAGCAGGGGGTGTTAAGTTTGTGTTCAATTCTACCTTTAGCAGACAATAAGTGCAGAGAGCGTATAGATAACACGATCAAACCTTTTCTTCCTAAGGACAAGACGAGCTGTTGCATTTTGAATGGGCTGTAGACAAAGAGAGAACAGAAACGGGTAAGGCGGAAAGAACAGCATCACAAAGTCAAGATAGGATGAGGGAAATAATAAATATAGCTGTGGCTTCGTCCGATAGGTATTTACGAATGTAGCCAATACGATGGATCTGATGCCAACAGGGTTTCTTCTTCCAACTAGTAAGTCATTTTGACCATTATTACAAATGAAAAGGGCGAAGAGGTCGAAGGAAAGAAAAAAGGAAAGGAAAAGAGAGAGAGAGAGAGAGATGGAGAGAGAGAGAGAGAGAGAGAGAGGAGAGAGAGAGAGAGAGAGAGAGAGAGAGAGAGAGAGAGAGAGACAGAGAGAGAGAGAGAGAGAGAGAGAGAGAGAGAGAGAGAGAGAGAGAGAGAGAGAGAGAGAGAGAGGAGAGAGGGGGGGGGGGGGGAAGGTTTTGGTGGGTAGACATTCCATTCAACACTCTGTTGTTTTGTTCTATGCGGTTGGTCCTTAAAAAAAACCCAGCAAAAGAGCGTCGACCAGCAGTTAAAAGTTTATACAGGTCTAGGGTTCTGAAGGGAAAGGGGTCTGAAACTGAACGTAACAGGCGAACTGATTGATACATGGTAATACTGACGAAGTGGTAGAACAGCATGATATTTATAGCAGAGGGTTCGTGTTCAATTCTACCTTTAACAGACAATAAGTGCAGAGAGCATAAAAATAACATGATCAAATCTTTTCTTCCTAAGGACAAGACGAGCTGTTGTATTTTGCATGCGCTGTAGACAAAGAGAGAACAGAAACGGGTAAGGCGGAAAAAATAGCATTACAAAGTCAAGACGAGATAGGATGAGGGAAATATTAAATATAGCTGTGGCTTCGTCCGATAGGTATTTACGAATGTAGCCAATACGATGGATCTGATGCTAACAGGACCGACAGGTCAGTCAGGATATTATGCATAGAAAGCATGTTGTCCAGAGTGACACATAGGTTCTTAACAGAGTCAGGGAGAGTGATGATGCTGCCAAGTTGGATTGACTCCACTGAGACAGGGGCTAGTATGCTCGTTGCAACTGAAGTTTATCTTGAATCATCCATTTGTGGATGTCGGAATAATAGCTGCCAATTTCTGGAAGAACTGAATTTTGATCTCCGTTAGCTGTTCTCCGTTCTGCAGTTGTATTTCATCTGCACCTAAGTTGTGTTTCATGTTATGCCAGTCGATAATGTTGGCTAGAAGTGATCACCAATAATGAGGACTTAACGCAATCAGAAACGTAAGAAAGCGAGAGCTGGTCTGTTAATTCCACACATGTTCAAGACGAGAGAGAAAGATAGGGAGGTCCATGATATCAGAGGCAGCAGACGAATTCAGAAATGCCAGTAAAGAGATGTTCTGCCAGCATTAAAAGCACTGGGAGTTCATTCACTGTGTGAACAAGATCTGTTTCAAATACTGTGGTTAACTCTGTAGGCAGACTCATAATTAAGGATGGAGAATTTTTGAAGAGAGATGATCGTTCAGTTGTATCAGAATAGCTTTGTCCAGAAATGTGTGATGCAGGTCTGTAGTTGTCTTTTTTCAGATTATTGGGATCCAGATTGGGTTTTTTAAATTCCCTTGAGAAAGTGCTTCACAAGAGCAAATTTTAAAGCAGAAGGGAAGACGCCTGAAATTAAAGAATAGACGATGGTGGTGATTGATGGCAGAAGATGTTGGAAAAGAGACGGTGGGGTGGAATTTGAAAAGTATTTGCAACATTTACTTGAGGACATCCGTTGACTCTGTCTGATACTAGTTTGAAAGAGAGAAGGGAGACACGATTGAGGGATTGGTGCGAGACTGGCAGAAGAGCATAGAGTCAGTTTTAGTACGCAGATCAAGACACACTATCACACACACACACACACACAGTGACCCAGTCAGCCTGAACCCGTTCAACGGGCTCCAACTCTCTCTGCGTCAATATTCTCTCTCTCTCTCTCTCTCTCTCTCTCTCACACACACACACACACACTCCCCTCCCTCCTTCCCTCTCTGTGTGCATTCTACACACACACTCCCCTCCCTCCTTCTCTCTCTGTGTGCATTCTATGTGCACTATTCGGATTCGATTCACTTGGACATTGTTCTTGTTCTAAATAAATCGATGTCACACGCTACCCTCATCCACTTCAACACCTATTTTGGCAGAAAAGCCTAATGAAAAAAACTCTTAACACGGGCACATGCACGCAAACCCACAAACCCACACACAGGTGCGCACACAATAATCTATTCAAACCTTGTTTATTCAGGGAGAACAGCATGGAACAATTTATCATCATCCTTAAAATCATGTCCCTCAAACCCAGCCTTTAAAAAAGTTCTTAAAAAGAATTACTCGAAAAATGTTAAGACTACTAACATTTTTTCTATTGATGACTTGTTGATGTGAAATATGTTTTCTGTTACTAGGTGTCTTTGCTGTGTTTTATGTTCTGATCAACGCCCTTGTATTGTTAATTTATCATCTCGTGCTTATCTCTCTAAATGTCTCTTACTTCATTTAACTTTAACTAGAATGTTCCACTCATTCTCCCTGTCTCAACTGTCATACCTCTCCCTCTTCTCTCTCTCTCTCTCCACCTCTTAGGGCTGAATGTAAAAAAAGCTGTAAATTGATTATTTCATTACCCTGGGTAAATAAAATTTCATTTTCTTTCGTCTCTCTCTCTCTCTTTTCCATATGGATTTTCCATAATTGATGACTAGCAATACTTTGCTGATTTATATGACTGCCTATTATTTCCTCGCAGATAACAAAATCACCCATCGAATCCATTTTGACAACGACCAGAACTTCACTCTCATTTGGAACAGCACCGTTTCTTTTTTTTCTCCACCCTATCACCTAATCCAATATCTTTTACGCAATAATTTGTTTTTAAACATCTGCAAACTTTGCGATTTCGCCTTGAACTACAACACCCTGCCCCCATTTCCTCAACACTGCCCCAAACTTCTGCACCCATAAAACAAGCATGAAATAGTGAGGCTAAGAGAGAGAATGTAGTGAAATGAATAAAGGGAATGAACTTCTCATAATTAACTCCCTTTTACCAAAGTTATTTATGGCACCTATTCGCCTAGCAAAGTGAAAGTAGTTGCCACAACAATACAGACCCAAGTTCATCCTCATATATATTGTGTTCAGCGTCTCAAAATGTCCAACTGTACCCCCCAGTAAAGAAAACGTTTCCTTAGACCGTATCTTCCAGAGAGCAGAAGAGGCAACTGCTATTCGAGAGAGCTGGGTTCAAATGTTATTTTAAAAACTTGCCATGGGGACATCCCTACTCCTTGAAGTTAAATTTAGGTGTTACAGCATTAAGATCTCAGTGCAGTGAACATGGTCTGAGACCAGAGAGGGAGGTAGGGGGGGGGGGGGGGTAGGTGGATGGGAGAATGCAAACGCTTTCAGATAATTTTCAGTTTCAATGACTGGTGAAAATTATTGACCCCCCCAAAAAGACCTGAAAAAACTTCAAAACACTTCAGTCACACTGTAGATTGGTCTCTGCACATGAAATCGAAATTATTGCTATTATTTTTTGCATTGTCCTAAGCCACGTCTGGATAGCTAAAATATGTTGGCATGGTGTGACATTTTTGGTCCTTTTTGAATAAAAAAAAAATCATCAACCACAATTCACTGAAAATGTGCAGCAGTCAAGAATTAAACAAACTAATTTTTAAAATTGTAACAGAGAACGTTTGCAGCAAGCTAGTCATAATGTGTTTTTACAAAGTAGCTGGTCTAAAATTGTGTGCAGTCCTACAAGACAGTTTGGTTCTTTTTTTTTATCATAACATGTGCGCGCACATTGTATAATGTGCTAAAATCAGGACTTTTCTGCAAATGGATAACTGGAATTATTCACATTTCTTCTCCATTACTGCTTAACGCAAAAGATTGTGTTTTTCGCAAATGAAAATACAGTTTGAAATCTTAATCCCATTCAACTGAAGCGTTCATGGTTGCAACTAAATGTGAATATAACCCGGTTGACTTACCTTTCATAGGTGAGAAGTCTATGAAATGGACCCGGCCTGGCAGCAGTGACGATTCCTGAGGATGATGGGATGATGGTGACAGGGCTGGGAACTGTTAAGGGTCTTCAGCAGTGATGATTCCTGCTGCTGGTGGGGTGATCGTGACAGGGCTGGCTTGGGCCATGGGGGAATGTTGTGGGTCTTCAGCAGTGACGATTCCTGTTGCTGGTGGGGCGATGATGACCACAGCCAGTCCTTGTTAACGAGAGCCGAACCTAAACATAAAGAGAACATTTTTGGCGATATTCACAATTACGCCTGCCAAGAACGATAATTTGTAACAGAAAAGAACATAGCCCATTGTTTTTTCAGTCAACATTATCGTTCTTGTGAATATTGTCAATTTTAAACAAAAATCAAAACAAATTCCAATTCTAAAGCAGAGCAAACTCTAAAGCTACATTTGATTTTTTTTTAAAGCATTTAGATTGCGTAACTCAATCTTTGAAAAGCATTGACCCGATTTATAAAATTCAAGAAAAACAAATTATTATGTGAATTAGAACTTTTAAACAAATTTTTCAAATTAACGGGTAAAGCTAGTTGTAATTTAGACACCCCCTTCATGCTTACGACTCTCATCATTCTCAAAGTCTCGGTTCTTTCAGTTACATGACAATGTCAATAACCTTAGGCTGATCCTAACCCTATCCCTTTCCCGAGAATGGCAGAATGTTGCTTTTCAGTGAAAATGTTCAAAGCGAAAATTCAATACGGGTGTCTAAACTACAACCCAGCCAAACCTTAGCCAAATTATTGCGGCGCATTGTTTCTGCCACTGGAATTAAGTAGTTGTAGTAGTAGTAGTAGTAGTGGTAAGGGATTGATATGGGCCTTGCGGCCCTTGTATGCCCTATCATTCTTCTTATATCTTGATTTTTTTTATTTGAGTATTTGTATTGGTGGTTTGCAAATTTTCCTATGCTACAAGAAAAGAAATAGGAATGGCCAATATTTGTATTCGTCAAATACCTTATTAAAAAATTTCATAAATGGTTCTTTATCCAGAAGATTAACATATTAGTACTTGGTGCAAACTTAATGTTAGATGGCAAACAATTCCAACATTGAACGACTCTTGTTAGAAAACGATTTTTGTTTGTGGCACAAGCCACAAACCTATAACTCACTTTGTCGGTCTGTCTGTCTGTCGGTCGGTTCGGTCGCTCCAAAATTGTCGCACTTTAAATCGAGGCTGACAAAATTGTCGCACTTCAAATCGAGGCTGACAAAATTGTTGTACTTCAAATCGAGGCTGACAAAATTGTCGCACTTTAAATCGAGGCTGACAAAATTGTTGTACTTCAAATCGAGGCTGACAAAATTGTCGCACTTCAAATCAAGGCTGACAAAATTGTCGCACTTCAATCGAGGCTGACAAAATTGTCGCACTTCAAATCGAGGCTGACAAAATTGTTGTACTTCAAATCGAGGCTGCACTTCAAATCGAGGCTGCTCTTTAAAAATGATGTTTCGTTTTCAATACATTGTCGCACGCCACAAACGATTGCGAATCCGCGCTTGTTTTAAAGTAGGCCTAACGAAGCACAGCTACAGGCTGCAACTATCCAGACTGAACCTTCAAAAATAACTGCTTAAGCCGGCGCCACACACGCGTAAAATCGTATGGGGATGCGATCCGACTGGGCCACGCGAGTCATGATTCAGCGTGAAATACTTCCGTTTAAAAATAATAATCCTGCTATTTTCGCTCACTATACTCCAGTAGACCCAATGCATGGAGCATTTGGCGTGAATCGTGACTCGCATCGTCACAGTCGCATCGCATTCAACTCCGAATCGTATGCAGTGTAGCAGGCCCTTAACAGTGACACCATCACTAGCATCAGCTATCACCGGTCGTTTTTTCCACACACAAAAATTCAGAATTCCGGCATCTCTTACACTGTCGTCTGTCCATCTACAACGTTTATAAAGACAATATTTTGTCGACGCTTTAAGACTCACATGAATACACAAACCACTTACCTTTCATTTGAAACGTACAGATGTCAAAAATTCAATATGGCGCAGCAGACGACCACATTGGGCCGTCGTCTTGCAGATGCACAGTTAAAGAAAAAGAAAAAAAAAATCTTCGAGAGGGGTACAGGAAATTAAAAGGAGGCGCGTGCATGATTCTGCGCGATTGGTTAAGATAGGACCACATGACACAACAACGCCTTTATCCCCACATTTCACGAGTTTTACGCTTGTCATAATTATTCGCTCTTAGCTTTCTCGGTGCATTTTCCGAGTCTCTTTCTCTTAACTGTCTGACTGTGTTTGTCTCTCTCTCCCTCTCGATTTGCGTGTTTTTTTTTTTTCTTCTTCCTATTAATTTTAAATATTGATTTATTATTTAGGATCCGATTTAGTTTAAAAAAATAAGCGCGTGGGTGGGTGTGGCTGTGCGCGCGCGCGCGTGTGGGTTATGTGTGTGCGCATGCGCGCGCGCGTGTGGGTGTGTGTGCGCGCGCGCATGCGCGTGTGTTTTCGGTTTATAGTTGTGGTTTTAAATCTTTTCATGCTCGGCTGCTTTTGGGTTGGGGTGGGGAGAAGGCGAGAATGCTGTTACTGTTTTACGCATTTCAGTGGTTGGTTGGTGTTCATAATCAAAACGGCTTAGGCCTATTTTATCATGGCATAGCATTAAATAGGGGCCTACCCTATTATATCATATCGAATACTCATACCAATGATCACATCGTATGGTAGGACCTAAACATACCATATAACATCGAGGTTAATATGTTTTACTAAGTTTTTACCGTTTCTTCTCCTTTATGAATACACAGTGGCTACGGGTACGGCGTTGCTGCAACACTCAGACCATGTTCAGGGATAGTAACTCTTCCTAGTCGAATTTTTCGTCAACAAAATGCATTTTCTTATTTTGTATATATTTAACGCATCTGGGTAAGGAATAGGGTTATGGATAGGGATAGGAACATGTCAGAGTTAATATTAGTAGCTTTTTTTTTAAGACATTTGCGCACAATTTATGCGTCCCGTGATTGAGCCAGTGCCGTATCTGTAGCCTGGATAATGTGAGATACGGGCCAGTACCCCGAGCCTCTGCCTTATGAATAAGCCTAGCAGTAGCAGAGCTAGGCTATTTTTAATTTATTCATTTTTCCTGCTTAAAGGGTACCTTGACCAGGAAAAAACACCCTTTAACAGAGATTGTAACACTCACTGTTGCTCTGGTTTCCTATAAATCAAAATAGGCGATTCCTCCTTGTTGGTGGTTACTGGCCCGGCAAATTATTTCAGCCGCTTGAGTTTAGACCCAGATCGTATCGCACGAAAATTTTACAATATAAGCCTTTTTTTTTTTTTCAAATTTATACCAGTTTACCAATGAGTTTCGACACAGCAAAGAGAATAGCCTGCGCTTCAAATGGCGGGAGGTAATGCACTGTCTTACATTACATTCTCGAAAAGTTACAACCGAGTGTGTGCTGTTTTTGTGCGTGTGCGGCTGTATGTCGTGTGCGCGTCAGTGTGCTGTGCGTGCGCGCGCGCATTCTTAGCTTATTATCGAACTGAACTCTCAACCTCTCTCTCTCTCTGACTTAGCAATAGTGTGTGTGTGTGTCCTCGTGTGTGATGTGTGTGTAGTGTGTGTGTGTGTCGTGTCATGTGTTCATAGTTGTGTGCGTGTCTTGATGGTTGTGCACATTTAAGTGCGCTGCACATTTAACGGCATGTGTGTGTACTTGCACATGTGTGTGTACTGTGCGTGTGGCGCCATCTATGTGTGTGTGTGCTTGTGTGTCTGTGTTTGTCCGGTGTGTACGAGAGAGAGAGAGAGGTTGAGAGAAAACAGCGAAAGAAGCTAGAAATGAAAGAAAGAAGAGAGGAGAGCTGAGAGAGGGAGGGATGGAGAGAGAGGGAGAGAGAGAGGCTAAGCTATTGTCCCTATCGTTATACGTCCTCCTCTATTATTGTCGTTACTCTCTACTGTTGCAGGGTACTGCCTGAGCACATGCACTTTCTCGCTCCGCACGCTGGTTATCTGCTCGTCCCGCAGCTGCGAACTCCTCTCTTCCTCGTCGCCAGTCTCTCCCCGGCCTCTCTCGAACTGCATCCGCTCAACCCCGCCCTCGCCATCTCCCAGTGCTAGTGCCCGTCTCCGTCTCCTCTCTCGCGTCCCCCCCGCTCTCAGTCAAACGCCTTCATCCACCGTGTCCACGCCCTCATCTGTTGTCTCGGTGTTCGCCCTCACGATCATCCAGCGCTCATCTCCGCCTTCGTGTGTCTCATCGCGCGTGTATGTCTCCAACACTGCATGCACTCCTCGCTTTCTCTGTCATGCTCCGCCTGCGACGCCAATCCTCTCCGTGCTCCACTCGATGATCCATCTGTCTCATTCAGCTCCCCCCTTCTTACTTCTCCTCCAATCTCTCCATTTATACTCCTCCTCTGCCCGCCTTCCTGCTCATCTCTCCGACTAGCCATCGCGCCTCTCGCGCCACCCCCAACCTCTCTCCCGAACAAAAGCTAAGGCACAGTATTCCGCTCAATTCCGTCTCCTCGCGAACCCAATAAAAATCCGCCTCTCTCGGTTCCTAACTCCTCTCGTCTCCCACCCTCTCCTCTCTCTACGCTCCTCCTCCTGCTCTCTCATACTTCCTCTCCAACATCTCCAAGTCAACTCCTCGCCTCATCTCTTCAGCTTCCACCTCTCTCCTCTCCAAGCACACTCAGAATCAATGCTCTTTGGAACTCATCAGTAATCTCGCCTCTGTGTCTCTCCTCTCTCTCTCTCGCTCTCAGCTAGATCATCAATCTCGCTTAACTCTCTCTCCTCCTCAAATTTTGTCTGGTCTCCTGGCACCAGGAGAGGAAGGCCTCTCGCGCTTCGATGTCCTCTTCTCTCATGCCTCCTCTCGCCCCCTTCTTCCACAAGTTCTGAGTGTGACTTATCAGGAGGAGGGGATCTTGTTGAAAGGGTCACTCTTTTCTCCCTACTCGTTCCTCATCTCCCATCCCTCTCTCTCTCCGCACCTCCCACCCGGTCGCCCTCTGCGCTCTCCTCATCACACAGTCGGACCGCTCCCTCCAATTCCTCCGAGGCAATCCACCAAATTGACCTTCTGGGCCTCGACTTCCCTCCGCTCCTGTATAATCTCCCGTCTCTCGATCCCTCCACCTTTGCTCTTTCAGGACCAACCCTCCAAAAACTTCCTCTCTCTCTCTCTCTCTCTCTTCTCTCTCCCTCTCCCCTCTCTCTCGCTCCGTCAGCGAGACCGACCTTCTCTGCTTTCAAATCAAACCTCAAAAACCCACCTGTTTCACTCATTGATTTGTATGTTGTGTTGTTGTTGTTGTTGTTGTTGTGTGTGTGTGTGTGTGTGTGTGGTGTGTGTGTGGTGTGTGTGTGGTGTGTGTGTGTGTACGTTCGTGCGTGCGTGCGTTGTTTCTTGTCACAGGTCCATCAGTGGTGGAACAGATGCTCAAGGAATTGGAGCAAGTATTTACATCCTGGAGAGAACGTAACAAAGCCAAACGCGGAGAAACGGTTGAGTAGTGTCTACCAGAGAGAGAGAGCGAGAGAGACCATGAGGGACCTCTCTCCAGCGTGG
>JAGGCT020003210.1:0-14865 GCA_017654935.2 Phymorhynchus buccinoides | reverse complement strand
GTTTGCCCGTCTCTTTTCCAATGGCCGCAAATCGTTTGCACGAATTTTTTTTTGCAATACATGCCTTTTTATTTATTATTTTGGTTTTTAATTTTATACAGTTTATCTAAAGGAGTTTCGCTCACAACAAAGGAAATAACTCCTTTTTTTTTGCTGCACTACAAAAAAAAGAAAACGCTTCAACCACAATTGAGTGACCTCCACCCACCCCATCCAAAATGGCTACTCTCCTCCGGCATCTCCACCAAGGAGGAATCGAAATATTTATAAGCCTACTCAAGTAGACCCACTACATGAATCCACGTGAATCAGGACTCGTATCGTCACAATCGCATCGCGTTGACATAGAAATCGTATGCACTGTAGGAAGCTTTTCATGCACATTTTCAAACGGCTTTCAGACTCTGGATAATATTAATACGCTGTTGCCTTGGCATGAGGCTGTGTCAGACATAGCTAGAACGCCAAGGCTACATCAAAATTGTTGTTATGCTCTGCATGGTTGTGCGGGGATTGTCTTAAGCCATGACAAGCTCAAAGCATAACATCATCATCTAAAATTTCTTGAAATAGTGAGCAAATAACATTATTAAGGGACAGTCTGCAGGGGATGATTTTAAAATGAAAGAATTTAAAAACTACAATATTAAAAAAACAAGAGGCAAAGCCTTCAACGCTCACTCGGGTGTGGGGATGTGTGTGTGTGTGTGTTTAAGTACAAGATTGCCAACAAATAATGACTTTGAGATTGAGGGTCGTAAACATGAGGGGGTGGGGTCTTAAAGTACAAGATTGCCAACAAAAAATGGCTTTGAGATTGAGGGTCATAAACATGATGGGGGTGCTTAAAGTACAAGATTGCCAACAAATAATGACCTTGAGATTGAGGGTAGTAAAAATGAGGGGGGTGTTTAAGTACAAGATTTCCAACAAATATTGACTTTGAAAATAATGACTGAGATGGAGGGTCGTAAACATGAGGGGGGGGGTGGGGGTTAAAGTACAAATGAAACTATCGTTAATGGATACAACTAAAAAATAAAAAATAAAAAAGTGCCTTTGCCAAGAATTGAACCTGGAACCATTGGCATGAGAGACAGACATTCTATCAATGAGCTATCGAGGCTTTCAGTGTTGATGAGTTTCTTAACTCATGTTGCCTGTTGAATGCTCTCTATCCCATGCACTAATCCAAAATGTTATCTGTTTGCTATCTGTTTACAGTGTTGTTTTATGTATTTAATTATTCAAATAATTATTGTTTGAAAGCTTGCATAAACATCTATGTGTATTGAAAGTTTGAACAATGTACGCCTTCGATTTCCCCGAGAAAATGCCAACGTTAAAGTTTGGAGATTAGACCACGGACGCAACACACACACGCACGCACGCACGCACGCACACACAAACACACACACACACACACACACACAGAGACCCGAACAACTATTATACTATAGACTCACTTCGCCTCACTTTAGCCAACCAACGGATCGTAGGGTTCTAACTAAAATTCTATCGATTTTCAGATTTGTTGCATACAAACAGTACAAGACAAGGAACATCAGTTCACCAAAGCATTAACAGCAATTTCTTCAGTTAAAGCAAAGACTGTACAGGGGAAGATAAACATCCGGTCTCTTTTCCCTATATGAGTAGTGAGGACAGAAACACTGGTTATGTCCCTTTGAAACGTGACACATTTTACACATCGATAGGCCAGTTGAATTCTCCGTTCAAGTTCCAGTCTGAGTTTTTGGATAGCCTCCACTGTGAATAGTGTACACGTCCGCACTAACGATAACTCTATCAGCCCGGTTCGCCGAGCTCTTAAGTAGTCCATCTTACCCTTTTAGAATATCTTTGGTTAAAGGGCAAAACAACAAATGCCACTTAACCCTTTCACCACCAAGGTCGCATTTTAGCACCACAGTGATTTAACACCTATGTCACTAAAACTAGTAAAAGGCATCAAATTGGGGTCTATTATCCAAATACCCCATTGTCTTAGTTTTGGGAAGTAAGGGTAGACCTTATTTTATATCTGTCACAGAAGAATCCACAATACTGCAGATGGAGTTTGTTCTCTATCCAGGTAAATTTAATGGACATTTTTGGTTGAAATATAGTTGGCGGTGAAGGGGTTAAAGGGTGGGGTCAGGGTATTTTTGCTGAAAATATCGTCTCAAATCGGCTCTCAGTGAAAAATACGCCTTTGTTGATTACCGTAGTTTGAAGAATACGGTTTTCTCACCGATTTTGGCTATATCAAGTTCATCTCCAGCTCGCCTGAAGTGGGAATTGAAAGTTTGTTTGGTTTGAACCGCAGGTTTTGGAAGGGCATAGCACTGCCTGGGATAAAAATTGTCATTCTGAAATGTATGACGTAAGAGTGTTTATTAGGGGTCATTATTTCTTTGCAAAACTGAAGTGACAGTCATTTGCTGGCTCGAAATCAAGCCGTATGAAAAAAATATGGTGCCATTTGAGCAGAAATGACCGAATTAATCAGTTTTTAGTTTCTCCTGTAAAGTGACGTCTTTCGACTTAGGTCTGTACGATCTGCGCATATCGATACAGACTATATACTTACTTATAGTAAAACAAAGCAGAATAATAACTAAATAGGAAATAATTTTCTGTTCCAATATTTCGGCTTTTTATTGCCTTGGACGCGGACAGACAGTAGAACAAACTTGACGTAGGTATAACAAATACAACACGTAACTTTTCCTGACGTCATTGTTGTGACCCATGTGTGTGTGTGTGTGTGTGTGCGTGTGTGTGCGTGCGTGTGTGTGTGCGCGCGCGCGCGCGCGCGCGCGCGTGTGTGTGTGTGTGTTGTGTGTGTTGTGTGTGTGTGTGTGTTTGTGTGTGTGCGTGTGTGCGTGTGTGTGTGTGTGTGTGTGTGTGGTGTGTGTGTGTGTGGTTGTGTGTGTGTGTGTGTGTGTGTGTGTGTGTGTGTGGTTGTGTGTGTGTGTGTGTGCGTGTTTGCGTGTGTGTGTGTGTGTGTTTGATAATTATTTGGACTATTCACTCCATATAATAAATATCTATCTCCCAGTACAGTCTCCTCTCTCTCTCTCTCTCTCTCTCTCTCTCTCTCTCATCTCTCTCCTCTCTCTCTCCTCTCTCTCTATCTTCATTGTAGTATGTTCACATTCGTTTCACTTCATATTTTCGAAGATTTTGACACACTATTTGCAAGTTGTTGCTTTTGTTATGTGTAACTGCTTATAACCCCTATGGACGTACGTTGCTATGTCTCTCTATGTTCTGTAATCACTATACATTTATCTTTATCTTTGTGAACGTTGCAAATGTTGTTGTATGTATTTGTAGTAACCTCATCCCACTCCCCCATCGATCCCCAAAGTATCTTCCTGTCTCTTTGTGCTTTGTAATCACCATATATTTGTTGTTATCTTTAACCCCACCCCCCTTTTCCCTACTTGATGCGGGCAGAAAGGCCTAATCAATAAACGTTTTAGGATTGGATTTATCTCTCTCTGTCTTCCTCTATGTCATGTACTTTCTTCTCCTATCTTTTTCTCTCACTCTTTCCAAATATATATACGCAACCTATGACGTCCTTTTACATAGCATACGTCATTTTTATTTTTTCATCATAGGATTTTGTCATTGCTGTTCTTTAACATCATCGATTGCGTCTTTTCATACACCTAGTAACCATTCTCTTTTGATTTATTAACTTGGTCAATGGCTGAGGAAGGCTTTCAGTTTTATTAACTGGTAAAATAAAGCCGAAAATTTCTTTATTTTCATAACAAAAAGGCTCGTTGTTTTGTGATCTTTTTTTTAATATATATATTATATTTATTATATATATATATATATATATATATATATATATATATATATCTCCCCCCCCCAGTCTCTCTCTCTCTCTCTCTCTCTGGAGATGGTCCTGTTCAGTAAAACATTTCCATCTCCGATCAGTCCATCTTTGTATTTTGTCACTTTCAAAATATGTTCTGTAAATGTAGACCCAGCGCCAGATGTTTTATGCACATTATTTTCTTCTTATTTTCTTATTTTCAGAACACAGAACAAATCGTAAATTTAAAGTAAACTGAGTTTGTTTCTGAGGTTCACAAATACAGACATTGGACACAAAAAAAAGTTTTATCAAAGCAAACTATTCTGCATTTCAAATACAAAAACTTTTTAATCCTTCATATTAGGGGGATGGCGCTCAGCTAATAACAGATTTTATATTCATTCTATTTTTTATCCTAATTTTGGATATCATCTCAGTAGTTGGCCCTCCCTAGTCATGTCTATTATTGTTTTAAATTATAATTTTAGAATAATTATTATTATTTTTGTCATTTTACATCAGATGTTTACCATTTCTTTTTAACTTAGTTCTGGTTTCCTTTTATTGTGGACTTTCAATCTGGTACAAAGAAGACAACCTTTCTCTTGGAGAAAGTCTTCTAGCTCAGCTTGAACATTCACTGTGGACATTCTTTGCAGGCCGACATGCAGACTGCTCCCTCCATTGGGAGAAAAAGTAAATCAGCACATTATTTTCTTCTTCTTTTCAGAACACAGAACAAATCGTAAAGTTAAAGTAAAGTTGAGTTTGTTTCTGAGGTTCACAAATAAAGACATTGGACACAAAAAGGTTTTATCAAAGCAAACTATTATTATAGAGAGAGAGAGAATAAAGAGACCACTGGAAAAAGTCAGCAGACGAAACGTCGGGGGAAAATTAATCCAAGATTGTTTTTTGTCAGCTGCTTGAATGTTATATATAATTATTATGTATTGTTTAAAACTTGTTTGTACCTGTCTTTGAAACGAACATTAAAACCAAAACCAGTTATATTAACTTGGTATTGGGATTGATCTATGTTCTAAAAAACATAAAGAGTGCTAGCTTAGTTTCTCCTCCTTTTTAGGGAGGCAATGGCAGAACCCAAGCCGAGGACAGCTGTTTCAACTCTAGGGAGTCTCATCAGCTCGGCTGAGTCGAAACATACCAATCTGCAAGGAGTGCAATAAACACAGTCCGTCTAGAAAAGATGTAGTGATCTGAGAAACACTCAACTCAACTCAACTCAAACTGAAAATGGTTTAATGTTTTGGCCCATGAAGCCCATAAACATATGGAGTTCACGAAACAGTAATAAGTACGTACAGACAAATCCAAATGAACCAGTTACTTAAACAACTATTCAACTCACACAGGAGGGGACAAAATTCATACAGTTACAGACGTTTAAAAGTTCATAATAATAATGCAAAGAAGGAAACATAAGTATGTGATTTTCAAAATTATGTCATCAAATGGCATAGTATACATTGTGACAAGGTAGATGTCTGCGGCGTGTTTGAGTAGGCTGTACAATAAAGTACAACATTGCTAAGAGTTAACCAGTCAGGCACTGATCAGTGATCTCCAAAGTTTGAATGCATAAAAAATAAACTTTGCAAGTTGAAGAATTTACTTCGTCACGTTCCGATTTAAGGATGGATAGCTTTTGGAATTTAAAACGATCTAGACTGACTTTAGTTAGAATTTTATGTCTGAGATCATCATAAGCCGGGCAAAAGAAAAGGAACTGTATTTCATCTTCTGGGGAATGGGTGCACAAAGGACACGACAGTGAACGGACATCTGAAGTATATCTAAATCTGTTGCTTCTCAGTTCAGTAACGCCTAGTCTAAATCGTATGAACATGCTACGGATATATCTTGAGATTATCTAACGATGGCTTAGAGTCAAAACGGACTATCTTTAGATAGTCCATTGACTTATTATTGAAGTTATTCCGAAAACTAAGAACTTGTATTAAAAAATGACTGCAGATAATATAAAATGGGGATTATGCGTTTTGTATTTCTGCAGTTTTTTTTTTTTTTATATACAAGTTATTAGTTTTCGCAATAAGTTCAATAATACGTCAATGGACTATCTTGCCTGAGCTCATGTGAGAAAGAGCGCTATATAAACTATTATTTGTTTTTTTTATTTGTTATAAATATTATTATTGTTATTATTATTAGTGTTATTATGATTAGTGTTATTAGTGTTATTATTAATATCATTATTATTATATATTATTATTATTATTATCATTATATAAATCATTATTATTATGGACTATCTTGCACTGAGCTCATGTGAGAAAGAGCGCTATATAAATTATTATTATTATTTTGTTAAATATTATTATTGTTAGTTATTATTATGTTTGAATTAGTGTTATTATTATTATTATTATTATTATTATAATCATCATTATTATTATATATTATTACTATTATTTTATTATTATTATTGAGATTCTGTGCTAACAAAACCCTAACCACAGTGCTGCTGTTCCTGTTGATACTCGACGCTTAGTGAAAGTAACCGGCTATTTTCTTTTCTTCCATCATTGGATTAGCCAATGCTCAAGGTAAACGAAAAACGATACTGTTGATATGTTCTATCAAAACAGCGAGAGAGAGACAGAGAGGAGGAGAGAGAGAGAGGAGAGAGAGAGGGGAGAGAGAGAGAGAGAGAGAGAGAGAGAGAGAGAGAGAGAGAGAGAGAGGAAGATGGAGAGAGAGAGGGGGAGGGAGAGAGAGACAGACAGAGAGACACATAGGGAGGGAGAGAAGAGAGAGATAGAAAGAGAGAAGAGAGAAGAGAGAGAGAGAGATGAGAGGGGGGAGGGAGGGAGAGAGAGAGATTTGAAACGTTTGTTTATTGAGGGAAAAGAATAAGCACACAATGGGCTTGTTTACATCTTGCCCTCGAAACAAAAGAAGAAAAACATAATTTAAAATTAAGAGAGAGAGAGAGAGAGAGAGAGAGAGAGAGAGAGAGAAAGAGGAGAGAGAGAGAGAGAGAGAGAGAGAGAAAGAGAGAGAGAGAGAGAGAGAGAGAGAGAAAACGTATTTTTCAAGGATAGAGAAAGCGCGGGAGAAAGAGAGAGAGGGAGGGAGGGATAGACAAATAATAATAATAATGATGATGATGATATGAGAGAGAGAGAGAGAGAGAGAGAGAGAGAGAGAGAGAGAGAGAGAGAGAGAAGAGAGAGAGAGAGAGAGAGATTGAAAAACTTTTATTACACAAGGATTGAAAATTAGAGGTGGGGGGAAAAAACCGGTTTGAACCGAAAAACCGGTGCTAAACTGTCGCGGTTCGAAAAACGGGTTCGAGTTGCTGTGAACCGGTTTTTTTTTCCCAAAACTGAATAACGCATTCTTTTCGAAGAACAACACTGATTCTCAGCGCAGATTGGGTGTTTGTAAACCAAGAGTAGCTGTTTCTAGTTTGTGGTGGTGTATGGCTTTGACTTTGACTGAGTGTTGAGTTGAGTGTGTGTGTGTGTGTGTGTGTGTGCGTGTGCGTGTGCGTGTGTGTGTGTGTGTGTGTGTGTGTGTCTGCGCGTGCGTGCGTGTGTGTGAATATTCTGACAAATAAAAAGAATTAAACATATATAATATATGTTTAATTCTTTTTTTCTGTGCTTTAACTATATCACAAAGTTTTGATTTATCATTTTTCCGATTATAATATGCAAACAGTTTGATTACAGAATCAATGTCACAGACAATATCGTTAATATATATCAAAAACAAGAGAGGCTGGAGTCCCACAAGGAACAGTACTGGGCCCCCTCATATTTCTCTGCCACATCAATGACTTGCCAAAAGCTGTCAATCCAACATCTAAAGTCCGATTATTTGCTGACGACTGCCTTCTCTATTACATAGATAAATTAATAATTTCAAGGACTATTAAATCATGCAAGAAGATCTGCAACAGTTTGAGACCTGGGCGAATACTTGGGGCATACGCTTCAACGCTTCCAAGTGCTACATTCTATCTTTACGTAGCAAATCTAACTTTTATTACCAGCTAAATAGCACCATCCTCCAGCACTGTTCCAACAGAGAGAGAGAGAGAGAGAGAGAGAGAGAGAGAGAGAGAGAGAGAGAGAGAGAGAGAGAGAGAGAGAGAGAGAGAGAGAGAGAGAGAGAGAGAGAGAGAGAGAGAGAGAGAGAGAGCATTCTACTACCTGAGGACCTAAAATGGGGGCCACATATTTCCAACATTACAAAGAAAGCAAGCTGCCAAGCTGCACCCTTGGATTCCTTCAACGAAATCGCCGGCGCTGCCCACCACAGTGCAAAACAAAAGCCTATTCGGCTCTGGTCAGACCTCTACTTGAATAATTATGATGCAGTTATGTGGGACCCATATCTACAGAAAGACATACAATATAGAACGCATACAACAAGATGCTGCCCGCTTCATCACTGGCAACTATAAGTCTACAACGCCTGCCAGTGTCACCAAACTTCTCAAAAAAAACTGACCTTCCATCCCTTCACCAAAGGCGCCATCACCTCCGCCTGACCATGCTCTACAGAGTGGTTGAGGGGTCAGTACCGGCCTTACCCCCTGAAGACTTCAACACTTATCACAAATTGAGCAGACTGGTAAGATCCGGACTTCCTTACTCGTCCAACCCAATGAGATCTGCAGTGCGAAACAACAACAAAGCAATAAAAGTTCCCTCCTCAAACACGTGGATGACGATGAGATTAGCGTCCTATTAGGCGTAGCCTCTTACGGACAGTGTTCCTGAAGACGAAGTCTTCTCGGTGAGGTGGTGATGATGATGATGATGATGATGATGATGATGATGATGATGATGGAGTTGATGATGGGACAGTGTGGCGAGGGAATGAGCTAAAGTCGAAGTCTCTAGGGGAACCAAAGCCCACTGCTGGGTGCCGGCGGATCATTGATGAAGTGAAATCAGCAGAGATGAGCCAAGTTGCTGTATGTCGTCCTGTCAGCCTGCAAGCCCTCAACTCCCATCTGGTGAGGGAGGAGATGCTGTGTCGCCCTTCCCATCGGCTGCCACCCAGTAGGACGTCGATAGCAATCTGCCACTCGGAATCATCACATGATGAGAGAGTCAGTATAGTCGACCCTCTCATCAGTTCAAAAACTCTTTCTTTGTTATAACACCAACGTGAATAACAGCACCGTCCAAGCCAACTCCGTTGATGCCTTCAAAAAAACAGCTAGCAGTCAGCCAACATTAATAAACCGCCTCTGCGCAAACTCTCCCCGTTGCAGTTATGCCAGACTACTGGATTGTAGCTCACGTATTTAAAAGAAGTAGAAGAAGATCGACGAAGTGGAAGATATAAAAATATGTTTTTGAGCACAGATCACTGTCTCGGATTGTCTTGTGTCTCATTTGATCTAAATACAGACAAAGTCTAGATATTTTTGACAGTAAAAGAAAGCTGAGTGTTTACATATTTTTATCATTTCAAAAGAACTCACTTTAAAGTTGAAAGTACGGTTTTTAGAGCCAGAACGCGATGGCCTGTATCTAAAGTGCGCACTGGCCCGTACCGGTACGGGTACCGGTAATCTTCAGAAATCTGTTCGCGTCTAGAAAACGCTTTCACTTGCAAACAAGAGAGTTGGTACAGTGAAAATAGAAACATTTTAACAGATGCTGGTGATCTAATTCTTTTCCAAAATTGAACTGGAGATCCACAAATTGACGTCATATTACTATAAGGGGTTTACGCAACCCACCACCCCCACCCCCACCCCCGTTTCTATACCGTGAACGTAAACGACTGAATTATCCCGGTATTAATTAAAAAATATAAGCACTCTTCAAGGTAAACCAGAGAATGATGCTGTTAGTTCGCTCTTAATACCCTGAGCAAACGACGAAATAAGGCTTTACGCCCTCTTCGGCCTTTCGGCCATGTGGGGCATCACACCCTGATCAAAGATAATTAGGAAGGCTTTTATTTAACAAGCAGTTAAGAACAGAAGGAAGAAAAGAAAAAGTAGAAGATAGGAGGAGGAAGAGGAGGAGAACAAGAAAAATGAGGAAGAGGAGGAGGGGGAGAAAAAGAAGGAGGGGGAGAAGGAGGAGGAGAAAAACGGGAGGAGAATGAGGGAAAAAAGAAGGAGACGAAAGAGGGGAGGAAGATTTTTAAAAAAGACGAAGAAGAAGAAGAAGAAGAAGGGGGAGGAGGAGAAGAAAAAGGAAGAGGAGGAAGACAGAGAAGAAGAAGGACGAGGAGAAGAAAAAAGAAGATGGAGGAGGAGGAGGAAGAGACGGAGGAGGAGGAGGAGGAGGAGGAGGAGAAAAAGAAGAAGAGAGGAGGAGGGAAAAGAAGAAGAAGAAAAAGAAGAAGAAGAAGAAGAAGAAGAAGAAGAGGACGAAGAAGAAGAATATGGATGAGGAAGAGGAGGAAGATAAGAAGAAGGAGGAAGGAGGAGGACAAAAAGAAGAGGGGGAGGGGGGAAGAGGAGAAGGAGGAGGAGGGAGAAGAAGAAGAACGACGAGGAGGAGGAGGACAGGAAGAAGAAGAAGAAAAGAAGAAGAAGGAGGAGGAGCAGGAGGAGAAGGAGAAGAAAAAGAAAAAGTGGGAGAAGGAGGAAGAGAGGAGGAGGGCAAGAAGAAGAGGGGGAGGAGGAAGAGGAGAAGAAGAGGAGGAGGGAAGAAGAAGAAGAAGAAGAAGAGAGAAGAAGAAGAAGAAAAAGAAGAAGAGAGAAGAAGAAGAATAGAGAAGAAGGAGGAGGAGGAGCAGGAGGAGAAGAAGAAAAAGAAAAATGGGAGAAAGGAGGGAGGAGAGGAGGAGGGCAAGAAGAAGAGGGGGAGGAGGAAGAGGAGAAGAGAGGAGGAGGGAGAAGAAGAAGAACGGACGAGGAGGAGGAGGACGAAGAAGAAGAAGAAGAAGAAGAAGAATAAGAAGAAGAAGAAGAAGAAGAAGAAGAAGAAGAAGAAGAAGAAAAAGAAGAAGGAGGAGGAGGAGGAGGAGCAGGAGGAGAAGAAAAAGAAAAAGTGGGGAGAAGGAGGAAGAGGAGGAGGAGGGCAAGAAGAAGAGGGGGAGGAGGAAGAGGAGAAGGAGGAGGAGGGAGAAGAAGAAGAAGAAGAAGAAGAAGAAGAAGAAGAAGAAGAAGAAGAAGAAGAAGAAGAAGGAAGAGGAGGAGGAGGAGGAGAAGAAGAAGAAAAAATGGGAGAAGGAGGAAGAGAGGAGGAGGCAGGGGCAAGAAGAAGAGGGGGAGGAGGAAGAGGAGAAGGAGGAGGAGGAGGAGAAGAAGAAGAACGAACGAAGGAGGAGGAGGACGGGAAGAAGAAGAAGAAGAAGAAGAAGAAGAAGAAGAAGAAGAAGAAGAAGAAGAAAGAAGAAGAAGAAGAAGAAGGGAGGAGGAGCAGGAGGAGAAGAAAAAGAAAAAGTGGGAGAAGGAGGAAGAGAGGAGGAGGGCAAGAAGAAGAGGGGGAGGAGGAAGGAGAGGAACACGACCAAGAAGAAGAAAAAAAGAACAGACGGTGAAAACATTTGAAGAACAAGAAGGGAGGGAGAGAAAGAATGGAGAAGGGGGAAAAGCAAAGCAGAGAAGGAGTGAGGATAGTGATGTCGTTAAGTTCAACTCAAAATACTAATAATTATTAATATTTAATGTTTTAATTGTTCAGTGGTTCACTCTATCGGATATGACGGTTACGCGTATTGCAAGGGACGTAAGCGACTAAAGCTCTCCAAGACTTGGACTGTGTTACACAGTCTGATTAATTCCCTTACCACCATCTCTCTCTCTCTCTCTCTCTCTCCTCTCTCTCTCTCTCTCTCTCTCTCTCTTTTATTCTCCTGTCTTTTTTTTTCTCTTTCTGACTACCTTCTCTCTTTGTCGTATCTCCCTGTTTTTCAGTCTGGCTTATGTCAGTCTGTTTGTCAATATGTCTGTCTGTCTTCTATCAGTCTGTTTGTCCATCTGTCTGTCTCCTATCAGTCTGTTTGTCCATCTGTCTGTCTTCTATCAGTCTGTTTGTCCATCTGTCTGTCTGTCTGTCCATCTTATGTCTGTCTGTCCATCTGGTCTGTCTGTCATCCTTTTCTCCTACTATAATCCGGTTGTTTGTTGTTGTTTCGTCTACGAATTAAGAGTGTGTTGTTGTTTTCTCTACGAATTCAGAGAGTGTGGGGTGGGTTTTTTTCGAATTCAGAGAGTGTGTGTGTTTGTTTTTTCTACGAATTAAGAGTGTGGTGGTTTTTTTCCTACGAATTAAGAGTGTGTGTGTTGTTTTTTCTAAGAATAAGAGTGGGGTTTTTTGTACGAATTTAAGAGTGTGTGGGTTTTTTTTCTACGAATTAAGTTTTTTTTAAATTTTTATTACGAATAAGAGTGTGTTGTTGTTTTTTATACCGAAGTAGAGTGTGGTTGGTGTGTTTTTCTTCTTGACTGCTACCCGTCTCATGTCCAGCCATTAAAAATCAATTTGAATGTTATTAAGGTTACTAACAAATTATGTATATTAATGTTTAAAAGTTACGTAGTCAGCTTTAAAAACTACCCCTTTTGTATGGCAACCAAGTATTTTTAATCACCAAAAAAAACTTTGATTTTGTTGTACCTTGCGTTTTATCCCTTTTTATACGTGGTAAGATGTTTAACGTGGTGACAGCCCTGACATGGCCTTTGTTGTCGACGGGGCTATAATTAATCTAACCTTAATCTAGGTACGCAATGATGGGAGCGTCTTAGACCAGTTAACACGGTGTAGTGAAACGTACATCAGACAAAGGTGGCCAATGTTTCGCCACTCAGTCTAATTTACATTTTACTACTTCCTCCCCGTGGGGATGCCGGAGGGGTACCATTTCTTAAAAAAATTAGTTACCCCACTTCTGAATTCTCGTGCGAATTGTAGTTCTCTAATCGCCACTCTCTTGACTCGACTTTGCCCTTTGCTTGCTTGTCATCTATGTCTTTCTGACTATATTGGCCCATTCTCCTGCCTTTTAAAACACCCCGAAATCGTCCAAATAATGTGTCTCCTTTGAGCTCCTCCGAAATCGGACAATGTGTTTGCCGTACGCAGCGGGGAGACCCGTGAAAACTGAAACCCGGACAAACAAGTACCTTGAACCCATGATGGCCATATTAGTGGCCTGGGGAACGGCGAAGAAGAAGAAGAAGAAGAAGAAGACCTACTCCCCGGGCGTGTACTCATGAGTGCGTCTAGACAGTCAACAAGGCTCGCAGTAGTCAATAGGTTAACAGATATCGTGTCGCCAATGAAGCTAAATTGACATTAACTACTGTGTTAAACTGCTTTAAGAAACACCATGAGCCACCGTATTGAACTGAAACCCCAACACACGTTTTCTCGCCAAACCCTATTATTACGCTACTCATTCTCTCCTTCCGATCGTATTATTATAAACGATTTGTTTTGTACATCTTTGAAACACGGACGCACCATACTTATGTTAACCACATACCGCGCTTTAGCTCCACACTGTATGTGACATCCAGGATACATACAGCGGCGTCCCACATACGGCTTACTCCCGCAAGATGTCTCCCAATCTCCCACATGTAACCGCACGCGCGCGCGCGCACACGCACAGCAACGCACGCACGACACGCACACCACACACGCACACGCACGAAGCAACGCACACACACACACCACACACACACACCACACACACACACACACACACCACAAGCCCATCCAGATATAGGTTACATGCGCATTTGCACACACAGCGCAAGCAACGGTGTGTGGGAATAGCGGTATGTGGTAACAAAGGATGCTTCCATAAGATAACGGCTTAAATATATGTAAAAAACAACAACTATGCGAAATTATTATAAGTTCGCGGGTGTATTATAATATATTTTTTATTTATTTTATGTACTCTCTTCCAAGGCCAACACGAAACAGAACAGTAAAACTAACTACGGACCCCCCCACGGTCAGTGTCAATTCCCTCTTAAAAGATGCTTGGAAGATTTCTTAAGATCCTACTAGCCTATAAGAGTCCTTACTTAGCTATAAGAGGTTTTTTTTTTACAAACATAAATCTTAGAATTCTTACACAAAAAATTTAAAAAAAACCTTTCTCAAAACAATTAAAAAAACCTTCATAATACGTAAAATAAATATTTTTGTTCATTTAAAAATCCTTTTCTCCGGAATCTGTATAATTTCACCCAGAAGGCGTAAAAATCTCTCTTTTTCTCTTTCTCGCGATAAGAGGGAAAGCACGTGCCAACCGTGATTGACACGTGACGTGCGGGGGTCTTTAAATGGGGACCAGCGACACTGCATACGAATTCGATTCCCTACGATCCGATTTTGCAATAGTGTGAGGCATGATCGACGTGTAATTCTACTTTCTAAATAAATCTGATGAAATCCCACTAGTACGTTCCACTATATCTGTACATGAATCTCACAAAAATGATCAGTAAAAGAATGAAATAATAGTGAGTCCAAGAGAGGAGGATAACGGAATTCCAACAAGGGGGAAAACTCTCTTTTAATTACCCCCCACCCACCAAGTTGATGGCATGTAATCAACTTTGGGGGGGGGGGGGGGGGGGGGGGGGGCGCGGTTAATTAGAAAGAGAGTTTATTCCCCTTGTTATTTCGTTTAAATATCACTATTTTTGTTTTATCAGAAATCTATATAAAAGCGTCTAAGGATCCGAGGAGGGGACCCTAACACTCGAGTACGCGTAAATGCGGACTGTCGCTCGCGAGCGGGTCAAGATAAACGAGTCGTCTATTATTCCGCTAGGTCGGAGTAAACATTTTGCTTAAATTGAAAGTTGCAAAATGTTGCTTGCATTATTTTAAAAGCTGCGTTCCTGGTCCACTTTTTGACTGCTTTCCCTTATTACTCTTATAATGATTTTTTTTTACAGCGACTTTCGACGAAGCCTAATTGCCGATAGGTTGTAGGACGCGCCGAGTCCTCAAATCCGTAGGTCGTGTAGGTGCGCGGGTTCGAGTCTGCCTCGCCACAATTTTTTTTTTTTTGTTTGGGGGGGG
>JAGGCT020003209.1:0-14866 GCA_017654935.2 Phymorhynchus buccinoides | reverse complement strand
TTAACACCCATATCACAAAAAAGCCTCAAACCAGGGTCTGCCCTCCAAAGAGCATATTTTCATAATCTTGGGAAGTAAGGATAGGCCTTACTTTATGCATGCCACAGAGGAACCCCCACCATTGCAGACATTTTTTGTTTCTCTATCCAGGTTAGTTTAATGGAAATGTTTCGCTGAAAAATGGCAGGTGGCGAAAGGGTCAAGTATTGAGCCTCAATATTTAACCCTCAATTTTTTGGGGGAGAAAAAACCCCGAGAAAAAAAGCCATCAAATGTAAACATGTGTATAAGCGAATAGCCATTTTTTACGTTATGAATAAAATTAAAATAAAGATAAATAAATCAAGAAATAAATGTGGAATAAGGCAACCAAATTCCCTTAGGGCATGGTTTAAAAAAGACATATTTTTCTAGTTTGTTTTTAAATATGGTTATGAAAGACCTATAAATTCGGTTGTGTATTTTTTAGTTTGGATTTATAAATTTAATATATAAATCTTGTTTTATCTATTGTACTTTTCATGAAAACGTCATTAAAATTTACATCATCAAGATTATGTACAATTTTATATACTTGAATTAGATCCCCTCTAAGCCTTCTTTCTTTTAAAGATGGTAATTTTAGAAAGTCTAAACGTTCCTCATAAAACATATTTTTACGTGCTTTAACTAATTTTGTGGCTCTTCTCTGAACTTTTTCAATTCCTATTGATTGTCTTTTTAGGTTAGGTTTATATATTATTAAAGAGGTCGAACTAGAGCCTTGTATAATTTAACAAATATATATATCTTTATGAAGATAGTCAAAAGATCTTTTGATTAAACCCATTACTGGATTAGCTTTACTTGTTACCTTCTGTACATGTATGTGTATCAAATTTCAACGCTGGATCAAAAGTTATTCCCAAGTCATTCTCGTTTTCACATATATTAATTTTACCTGTTGTGCAGTTCGGCTTCATATAATAATCATGCTTAGGGTTTTTCCTTCCTATGTGCATTACCTTGCATTTTTGAACATTAATTAAAATATAAGTTCCATTTCTCTGACCATGCTTGTAGAGAGTGTCAATCTGATTGTAATGTTTCTTTTTTAACAGATGTATTATCTCAGCAAAGATCTTACATTCCACTATTTGCTTCATTCGGGAAAAGTCATTAATGAATAGGGTACATCCTTCTTCTTGTTTGCTGTGCGTGGCCACAATCAACACTGATTATTTTGCCACGGAACCGGGGAGGTTCTATACCACTTTTGCTGGAAGAAAGGCTCAAGGCCTGAAAAGAAATAGTGTGACAGAAGAGGGGATAGATAAAAGAGAACCATAAGCCTAGCCAACTGTTGATCTGCTGGGTTGTTGGAAGGAGGAGTAGTGGGGATGGGGCGGAGGGGAGGAGGAGAAGAAAAAATGGATGGGGAGGGGAGGGGGTGATGGGGAAGAGTATTTAGCTTGTTAGTTCGATGACTCCAGAGTCTGCAGCAGGAGGTTGTTTCCACTGAGGTGCTGCCAGACTCTGGTCACAAAGCTCTCTGGGGTTCTGGCCTCAACTGCTGCTGGTGGCAGGACGTTCCACTCCCTGATGGTACGTGGGAAAATGAACTTTGTCTGTACTGTGTGCGACACTGGGGAACAAGGAATTGTTGTGAGTGTCCTCTTCTTTGTCGCTCTGGCTGTGGTTCAAGCTTGGTTTTGTTGATGCTCACCATGTCATTCTGTATTTTATACATCATGGTGAGCCCTGCAACCTGCCGGCGTTGCTGCAGGGGACTCCAGCCCAGCCTCTGTACCATATCGGTGACGCTGGCTGTCCTCCGATATTGATTTGAGATGAATCTCGCAGCTCTTCGTTGAATCTGCTCCACTCTGTCGATGTTTTTCTGAGTGGAGGGATCCCACACTGAGCCGGCATAGTCAAGAAGCGGCCTTACAAAGACCATATAGGCTTTTGCTCTCAGCTCAGTGGAGGCTATCTTGAGGTTTCGCCTGAGAAATCCGAGTGTCTGGCTGGCCTTTGCTGTGATGGCGCTCAGATGGGCGTCCCAGCTCCCGTTTACCTGTAGAGTGACACCCAGGTACTTCACCGACTGCACAGTGTCCAGGGTGTGACCATGATGTTGGTAGGGGTAGTCTGCATTTGAATCATAGCTGACGAGAGAGACGGTTCACCCATCTTTGTTCCCTGTTGTTTCGAGCCACCACAAGGCAGAGCTTTTCTGGCGAGAACGACCCGATCCCTGGGATCGGTTGTTTTCCTTTTAAGAGGTGACTAGCCAGGAGAGAGAGAGAACAAGTTTTTTGAACAAGTTAAACAAGGTTTTTTTTATTGCCATTAGCAATAGCCCTCTTGGCAAGAGGGGTACAAAAAAGTTTGAATCAGTTATAATAACATGGCACCCACTCACACATGTATTCATACACAACGCACTCACACACCAGCACACACTTCCCACACATAATTAGTGCATATATACATACATAGAACTTAATTTCTTTGGCTATCAGAAACTAAATATGCAAAGTAGAAATCAAAACCAAATCCTCTTACTTAGTTGACTAAACAGTTATTGGATCATTTTTTTCCTGAAATCACTAGCTTTTGCTATATACTTAGCTAATGATATAATATTTTTTCCATCCTCTGAAGACAAAAATTGCTTTAAGATCTTTCTGCAATGCAAGAGTATGTTTAAATATTACACATTCTTTTCGGATATGTGTGTACATGGGACAATCAAATATAAAATGTATTTCATCTTCAATATTATCTCCCATGCACACATTACATGTCCCGTTCTCTGATGATTCGAACCATCTTTTGTTGGCATTTAGACAAAGAGTTCTCATTCTAAATCTACATAAATTATATCTATGCCACTTATGAGTGACCAACATAAAATACTTTTCTTCTTAAAAAATGCTTTTAAATGACAAAAAACATTCATATTTTGAATTTCCATCCATACTGGCATGCCAGTTCTGTTTATATGAACAAATCAATCGGTCTTTAAATTCAGATAAAAATTGCACAGAATTACCTGCTCCCTGACAAAGCCACACAATACCAAAACCATTTTCCATCAAAATTCTCTGCACATAAGAGGCCCAGTTGTGTTTACCTAGTTCATGCTGCAGTACTAACATTCTATAGGCCTGATTACAAAGTCTTCCTGGGGGTAAAGTTATCAATCGCAACCAATATTTAATAGATCTCACATATGCTAAAATAAACATTGGATATCGCCCACATTCCCCACAGACCATTTTATTAGAAGTATGTATTGGAACATGCATGATACGTTTGATTGCATATGTGTGGACTTTCTCCATATGTATATTATTTAACAAACCCCAGACCTCTGATGCATACATCAACATTGGCTGTATCTGCGCATCAAAAAGCTTCCAAAATAATTTTATATCCATCGAAGTTAGTTTTTTCATTGTTCTAATAATATCAATTACCCTTTTCTTACCTTTCCTATACATTTCCATCCACCATTTATTCGAGCTTAGTTTTGTAGTAAAAAACACTCCAAGATATTTGTAACTGTTAGTAACTTTGATTTCTGAATCACCATAGAACCATCTCTCATGTCGTGCTAAATGTCCACCCTTACGAAAAACCATTACATTAGTTTTACTTTAATTAACTTTCAACTGTAACCTATCTGACTCTCTCTTTAATGTATCCAGTTGACTTTGCAATCCAACAGGTGTATCAGAAAGCAGAATTATATCATCAGCGAACATCAAAAACAGTTCAGTAACACCAGGTAACATTTGAATTCCATGTTTGCCCTTCTTTGTTATTTCCATGGCAAGTTCATTAATGAAAAAAGTTGCGGGCTAAGTAAGCATCCCTGTTTTACGCCCTTTGGACAACTAAAATAATCAGTGTAAATACCTTTCTCACGCACACACGCCAGAACAGATTTATACATTCCTTTAAGGGATGCATACAATTTACCATTAACACCGCTGTTTCTTAAAACATGCCATAATGCATTTCTATTGATGGAATCGAACGCCTTTTGAAAATCAACGAAGGCCACATATAATTTAGATTTTTTTAACAAATATTTCTGTACTAATGCATATAGTGTAAAAATGTGGTCTACTGTGCTGTATCCTGAACGAAAACCGGCTTGCTCTTCCATTATTTTCTCTTCTTTTTCAGCCCATGCTTTTAATTTTTTATTTAATATATATGTGTACATTTTACTTACAATACTAGTTAGGGCCACACCTCAGTAATTGTCAGGGTTATTATTGTCACCCTTTTTATGTAATGGAACTATTACAGATTTGGACCAAGCTTCGGGGAAAATCCCCCTTTCAAATATTGAATTAAACAAATCTAACAGAAAATCCACAACTGAATTTGCACATTTAAACAATTCTCCAATCACTTTATCTGGTCCAGCACTTTTGCCACACTTTAAATGCTTGATACTGCTTATGACTTCATCTCTTGTAATCTGATCATTAAATAATGGTTCATTTGATTCTTCAACATTATTAATCACTTCCGCCTCCCAGTCTTCACTATTTATATCATCATTCAAACCATTGAACACATAAAAAAAGTGATTGAACCACTGTTCTGAACTAATTTCATTATAAATTACTCTTTTTCTTCTAATTGATCTAATAGTTGACCAGAATGTTTTAGAGTCATTGACAGAATTTCTTAACTTCTGGAGACGGATTTCATCAAATTCTATTTTCTTGTTAAGGTCTTATACTCTTTTCTCTGTGCGACATAGATATCCTTGCACTCTTTTTTCAATGTTTTAGTTTTTACTCTCTCGTATCTTTTGAGTGACCTTTTGACTTTTTTGTTCATTTTATCACATTCATAGTCAAAATAGTCATCCGCTTCCTTCTTTTTCCTTCCAACAGTTCTCACCATACTCGCTGCAGCACTACATACCCCATTAACAAACAATTCGACACATTTATTTATATCAACATTAAGAAATTGTAAAGCTCTTTCAGTACACTCTCTAAATTCTGTTGAATTCAATTCCTCCACGTACGATTCTTCACACCAAATAATGCATTCTTATTTACAACTTTGTGGTTCTTCTGGTATATCAACATTGCAATGTTTCCATGATAATATAACAGGCAGGTGCCATGAGTATAAACAATCACCAACTTTCATTCTACAATTGTGTAAAAGTTCTTGTGAAACAATAAAATAATCCATAATACTGCTACCATTCTGTCAAAGGATTCCAATAAGAAACGGTTTAGCAGAGAGAGAGAGAGAGATAGAGAGAGGAGAGAGAGAGAGAGACAGGCGGAGAGAGAGAGAGAGAGAGGAATGCTATGCACAGGTCAATATAAAGGAGAGCAACTGAGTGAATAAATAGAAAACATGATTCCCAAAGCTGAGTTTCCGACTGAAGGAAACATACAGTTCTGATCTCTGGCTAAAAAAAAGAAGAAATGTATACGCATGAGTGTGCACTATATCTTAACTTCTTATTGTACTGTTGTGCAGTTTCAATGCCTATTTAACAATAGTGTGCGCTATATCTTAACTTCTTATTGTAGTGTTGTGCAGTTTGAATGCCTATTTAACAATAGTGTGCGCTATAATATCTTAACTTCTTATTGTAGTGTTGTGCAGTTTGAATGCCTATGTAACAATAGTGTGCGCTATAATATCTTAACTTCTTATTGTACTGTTGTGCAGTTTGAATGCCTATGTAACAATAGTGTGCGCTATAATATCTTAACTTCTTATTGTACTGTTGTGCAGTTTGAATGCCTATGTAACAATAGTGTGCGCTATAATATTTTAACTTCTTATTGTACTGTTGTGCAGTATGAATGCCTATGTAACAATAGTGTGCGCTATAATATCTTAACTTCTTATTGTACTGTTGTGCAGTTTGAATGCCTATGTAACAATAGTGTGCGCTATAATATCTTAACTTCTTATTGTACTGTTGTGCAGTATGAATGCCTATGTAACAATAGTGTGCGCTATAATATCTTAACTTCTTATTGTACTGTTGTGCAGTTTGAATGTCTATGTAACACTAGTGTGCGCTATGATATCTTAACTTCTTATTGTACTGTTGTGCAGTTTGAATGCCTATGTAACAATAGTGTGCGCTATAATATCTTAACTTCTTATTGTACTGTTGTGCAGTTTGAATGCCTATGTAACAATAGTGTGCACTATAATATGCAGTTTGAATGCCTTTGTAGGAATAGAGGGACATGGTAATGAGTTGGCTTCATAGCTGTGAAGACAGATGCCGCATGTTTGAGAGACATCACTTTGTCAGATGTACGCTTTTGTATGTTGGGATATGCGAATAATGAACATGTTTGAGAGACATCACTTTGCCGGATGCATGCTTTTGTATGTTGGGATATGCGAATAATGAACATGTTTGAGATACATCACTTTGCCGGATGCACGCTTTTGTATGTTGGGATATCCAGTCCTTGCAATGTTTCAAGTCAGCTCTCAAGACCCACCTGTTCAAGCTACATAACAACGTTTAGGCCACATTACTTCTGGGCTCTCTTCTCACACACACACTCCCCTCCCCCCACATTAGTTTCACTGTGTGTTGACTGCAATATATACGTCAGCTTTGTTGCGCGAGAGAGAGAGAGAGAGAGAGAAGGAGAGAGAGAGTGTGTGTGTGTGGTTTGTGTGTTGATGCTTTGTTCAACTGATTTGTATTTTGGATTGTGTTTTTTGGGTGGGGTGAGTGGTGGTGATGGTAACGAGTGTGTGTGTGTGTGTGTTTGCGAGCGTTAGTGTGTGTGTGTGTATGTGTGTGTGTGGTATGTGTGTGTGTGTACGGGTTTGTATGTGTATGCCTATTTTGGGCATGTGCGTGAGCGATTATTTCGTTTTGTTGTTGAATTTCTTGCTTCTTAATTTTTGTTGTTGTTAAGCGCCTAGAGACTACACATTGGTGGAGGTATGCGCTATATAATTGATTCACTATTATTATTATTATTATGATTGCGAATAATGAACATGTTTGAGAGACATCACTTTGCCGGATGCACGCTTTTGTATGTTGGGATATGCAAATAATGAACATGTTTGAGATACATCACTTTGCCGGATGCACGCTTTTGTATGTTGGGATATGCGAATAATGAACATGTTTGAGAGACATCACTTTGCCGGATTATGCTTTTGTATGTTGGGATATGCGAATAATGAACATGTTTCAGAGACATCACTTTGCCGGATTATGCTTTTGTATGTTGGGATATGCGAATAATGAACATGTTTGAGAGACATCACTTTGCCGGATGCACGCTTTTGTATGTTGGGATATGCGAATAATGAACATGTTTCAGAGACATCACTTTGCCGGATGCACGCTTTTGTATGTTGGGATATGCAAATAATGAACATGTTTGAGAGACATCACTTTGCCGGATGCACGCTTTTGTATGTTGGGATATGCGAATAATGAACATGTTTGAGAGACATCACTTTGCCGGATTATGCTTTTGTATGTTGGGATATGCGAATAATGAACATGTTTGAGAGACATCACTTTGCCGGATGCACGCTTTTGTATGTTGGGATATGCGAATAATGAACATGTTTGAGAGACATCACTTTGCCGGATTATGCTTTTGTATGTTGGGATATGCGAATAATGAACATGTTTCAGAGACATCACTTTGCCGGATTATGCTTTTGTATGTTGGGATATGCGAATAATGAACATGTTTCAGAGACATCACTTTGCCGGATTATGCTTTTGTATGTTGGGATATGCGAATAATGAACATGTTTGAGAGACATCACTTTGCCGGATTATGCTTTTGTATGTTGGGATATGCGAATAATGAACATGTTTGAGAGACATCACTTTGCCGGATTATGCTTTTGTATGTTGGGATATGCGAATAATGAACATGTTTCAGAGACATCACTTTGCCGGATTATGCTTTTGTATGTTGGGATATGCGAATAATGAACATGTTTCAGAGACATCACTTTGCCGGATTATGCTTTTGTTTGTAGTCCTGGCTATGTGGATTATGAACATGTTTCAGAGAGATGTGTATGTGTGCTTGTGTGTGAATGTGGATGTATGTGTGCATCCTGTAAATAAACACCTTTTTTTTATCACCCTAAATATATTTAGTACCGGTACTTCCTTTTGTTTTAAAAAAAAATGTGGGGTTTTGATTGGTTGGTTGGTTGTGTTTTTTTATGCATACTGAATTTTATTTTTGTCATGATTATGTCACACTTTTGAAATCAAGACATGCTTTGTTTGTCTAGCAACAATAAAGGATAATTGACTGACTTGCTTTCTGATTGATTGTGCTGGTTAATTGACTGAACTGATAGTGATGACAGTGATTGTGCTGGTTAATTGACTGTGAACTGATAGTGATGACAGTGATTGTGCTGGTTAATTGACTGTGAACTGATAGTGATGACAGTGATTGTGCTGGTTAATTTGACTGTGAACTGATAGTGATGACAGAGATTGTGCTGGTTAATTTGACTGTGAACTGATAGTGATGACAGTGATTGCGTTGGTTAATTGACTGTGAACTGATAGTGATGACAGTGATTGTGCTGGTTAATTGACTGTGAACTGATAGTGATGACTGCGATTGTGTTGGTTAATTGACTGTGAACTGATAGTGATGACAGTGATTGTGTTGGTTAATTGACTGTGAACTGATAGTGATGACAGAGATTGTGATGGTTAATTTGACTGTGAACTGATAGTGATGACAGTGATTGTGTTGGTTAATTGACTGTGAACTGATAGTGATGACAGTGATTGTGCTGGTTAATTGACTGTGAACTGATAGTGATGACAGTGATTGTGTTGGTTAATTGACTGAACTGATAGTGATACAGTGATTGTGCTGGTTAATTGACTGAACTGATAGTGATGACAGTGATTGTGTTGGTTAATTTGACTTTGAACTGATAGTGATGACAGTGATTGTGTTGGTTAATTGACTGAACTGATAGTGATACAGTGATTGTGCTGGTTATTTGACTGTGAACTGATAGTGATGACAGTGATTGTGCTGGTTAATTGACTGTGAACTGATAGTGATGACAGCGATTGTGTTGGTTAATTGACTGTGAACTGATAGTGATGACAGTGATTGTGATGGTTAATTGACTGTGAACTGATAGTGATAAGTGATTGTGTTGGTTAATTGACTGTGAACTGATAGTGATGACAGTGATTGTGTTGGTTAATTGACTGTGAACTGATAGTGATGACAGTGATTGTGCTGGTTAATTGACTTTGAACTGATAGTGATGACTGTGATTGTGTTGGTTAATTGACTGTGAACTGATAGTGATGACAGTGATTGTGTTGGTTAATTGACTGTGAACTGATAGTGATGACTGTGATTGTGTTGGTTAATTGACTGTGAACTGATAGTGATGACTGTGATTGTGTTGGTTAATTGACTGTGAACTGATAGTGATGACTGTGATTGTGTTGGTTAATTGACTGTGAACTGATAGTGATGACTGTGATTGTGTTGGTTAATTGACTGTGAACTGATAGTGATGACAGTGATTGTGTTGGTTAATTGACTGTGAACTGATAGTGATGACGGTGATTGTGTTGGTTAATTGACTTTGAACTGATAGTGATGACAGTGATTGTGTTGGTTAATTGACTGAACTGATAGTGATACAGTGATTGTGTTGGTTAATTGACTGTGAACTGATAGTGATGACAGTGATTGTGTTGGTTAATTGACTGTGAACTGATAGTGATGACAGAGATTGTGCTGGCTAATTGACTAACTAGTGTGAACTGATAGTGATGACAGCGATTGTGTTGGTTAATTGACTGTGAACTGATAGTGATGACAGTGATTGTGATGGTTAATTGACTGTGAACTGATAGTGATGACAGTGATTGTGTTGGTTAATTGACTGAACTGATAGTGATGACAGTGATTGTGTTGGTTAATTGACTGTGAACTGATAGTGATGACTGTGATTGCGTTGGTTAATTGACTGTGAACTGATAGTGATGACAGTGATTGTGCTGGTTAATTGACTGTGAACTGATAGTGATACAGTGATTGTGTTGGTTAATTGACTTTGAACTGATAGTGATGACAGTGATTGTGTTGGTTAATTGACTGTGAACTGATAGTGATGACAGTGATTGTGATGGTTAATTGACTGTGAACTGATAGTGATGACTGTGATTGTGTTGGTTAATTGACTGTGAACTGATAGTGATGACAGTGATTGTGATGGTTAATTGACTGTGAACTGATAGTGATACAGTGATTGTGCTGGTTAATTGACTGTGAACTGATAGTGATGACAGTGATTGTGTTGGTTAATTGACTAAACTGATAGTGATGACAGTGATTGTGTTGGTTAATTGACTGTGAACTGATAGTGATGACGGTGATTGTGTTGGTTAATTGACTGTGAACTGATAGTGATGACTGTGATTGTGTTGGTTAATTGACTGTGAACTGATAGTGATGACAGTGATTGTGTTGGTTAATTGACTTTGAACTGATAGTGATGACAGTGATTGTGCTGGTTAATTGACTTTGAACTGATAGTGATGACAGTGATTGTGCTGGTTAATGGACTGTGAACTGATAGTGATGACTGTGATTGTGTTGGTTAATTGACTGTGAACTGATAGTGATGACTGTGATTGTGTTGGTTAATTGACTTTGAACTGATAGTGATGACTGTGATTGTGTTGGTTAATTGACTGTGAACTGATAGTGATACAGTGATTGTGTTGGTTAATTGACTTTGAACTGATAGTGATGACAGTGATTGTGTTGGTTAATTGACTGTGAACTGATAGTGATACAGTGATTGTGCTGGTTAATTGACTGTGAACTGATAGTGATAGTGATTATATACCGATCTCCAAGTAGTGCCACAGAGGCCTGTCAGCCGTGAGATATAAAACAATATTCAGAGATATCATTTGCATATATTAACCCATAGACTTAGTGTAAATTCGCGTGTAAGAATACACTGTTGCTATTAGAAACTTGACGTCACATTTATTTATCTTCACATAGCATTATTACCAAAGCTGGACCCAGAATTTGACAAGATGTGCAGTGTTACCCCTAGGATTCATTCATCGCTGAAGACATAATTTAATGCTAGTACACAACGAAGATTCATGGTTTGAATGAATCAACAGTAGCAGATGTCACAGATCTACACAAGCCATTCTGTGCGTGCCACTTGAAACGTCTAGCCGTGGATCTAGGCCTAGGCTACTCAACTCCATGACAGCCATGTCGATATTAGCAGACGATTCGAGCTATGCAATTTTGTCACAGGGAGAGTCCATGTTGATAATGTAGACGCAGTACTGTCTCAAAACAGCTCGAATTCATCTTCAGTCCGGAAATAAAAATGAGCCGACTGAACCTGTGCGAAGAGCTACCGCACCTTCGTTAAAAAGAAGAAAAAAAAGAAGCGTGATTTCGGGGCCTGTGATCGTTCTTGTCAAAGCTGACTCCCCTCTTTTTCATGGTGTGTTGAAATTGACTCGCTCTCGTTAAGTGTGTAGCCTACGTTTTATTGTTGGTGTTTACAGGTTAAAATAACAGCAATTGTCGTTAGTGTTTCAGTTCATTGCTTCTGTTTGTGTTTATGTTTTGTTACCACATCTTATGAAGTACATTTGTGTTAAAATTTTATATTTTGTTGAACTATATTCTTTGCGCAAGAATGCGTGTTACAGTGTGTGTGTGCTGCGACAGCTGGTGTGAAAAATGGATGCGTTTTCATTTCGCTGCAGATCTGAACCTGTTTCTTTTTCTTGCTTTTCTGTTGATACACATCGGTATATATCCGTTATTATGATTTGGGAGTTAGATATTGCTTTTATCTGACTGAGTGTGATAAACAGCAAGGCTCGAGAGATAGGATAAAAGCAATATCTAACTCACAAATCATAATAACTGATAGTGTTGGTTAATTGACTGTGAACTGATAGTGATGACAGTGATTGTGTTCTAGCAACTCTTTCATTTATTGGCTCAATGCTCTGACATTGTCAAGGGTGAAGGTAGTTCAGACATGTACTCCTGAAATCAGGATTGAAAAAGCTGATAGAAAGGTCTTCAGGATTGGCCATCTTGTCATGGGTGAAGGTAGTTCAGGCATGCTCCTGAAAAATCAGGATTGAAAAAGCTGATAGAAAGAATCTTCAGGATTGGCCATCTTATCAGGGTGAAGGTAGTTCAGGCATGCTTCTGAAATCAGGATTGAAAAAAGCTGATAGAAAGTCTTCAGGGTTGGCCATCTTGCCATCCAGAACCAGTCTTATATAATCAAACATTTCTGCC
Organism: Phymorhynchus buccinoides; assembly: GCA_017654935.2. Lineage (NCBI taxonomy): Eukaryota > Metazoa > Mollusca > Gastropoda > Neogastropoda > Raphitomidae > Phymorhynchus > Phymorhynchus buccinoides. Next base: position 2,513 of record JAGGCT020003209.1, on the reverse strand, counting down.
AACATTGACAGTAGATTAAAACAAGATGATACGATACAGTTGTCATTTGACCTCCCTTATAAGACTCCCTTCCCATAAGACCTACTTCTTTGGAGACATGGTCCTTATTTTTAAGTATTAAAATTACCTCCTTTATACAACTCCCTCCCTTTTAATACCTCATTTTTGGATGATTTTTGGATGTCTTATAAGAGAGGTTCCACTGTATATGCAATGCTGACACCACCCCCACCCCTCCTGTATACACAGACACACACACACACATTTGAAATTATTTTTAATGTGTTCACCACTTCAGGATTGGGAAGATTCAGGAACATTGAAACATACCATTTCAGGACTAAGAGGCTGATTTACTTTCACACATGTTTTGTTCAGGGAACCCTTTAAAACTTCACAAAAGTGTTCATGCAAATGTTCATATCGGTACATGAATATTCCACTCACAACAAATGTTCATATCGGTACATGAATATTCCACTCACAACAAATGTTCATATCGGTACATGAATATTCCACTCAGAACAAATGTTCATATCGGTACATGAATATTCCACTCAGAACAAATGTTCATATCGGTACATGAATATTCCACTCACAACAAATGTTCATATCGGTACATGAATATTCCACTCAGAACAAATGTTCATATCGGTACATGAATATTCCACTCAGAACAAATGTTCATATCGGTACATGAATATTCCACTCGGAACAAATGTTCATATCGGTACATGAATATTCCACTCAGAACAAATGTTCATATCGGTACATGAATATTCCACTCAGAACAAATGTTCATATCGGTACATGAATATTCCACTCGGAACAAATGTTCATATCGGTACATGAATATTCCACTCGGAACAAATGTTCATATCGGTACATGAATATTCCACTCGGAACAAATGTTCATATCGGTACATGAATATTCCACTCAGAACAAATGTTCATATCGGTACATGAATATTCCACTCGGAACAAATGTTCATATCGGTACATGAATATTCCACTCAGAACAAATGTTCATATCGGTACATGAATATTCCACTCGGAACAAATGTTCATATCGGTACATGAATATTCCACTCGGAACAAATGTTCATATCGGTACATGAATATTCCACTCAGACCAAAAAAGCACACGCATTAAAATTTAAAAAAAAGTTAATTTACACATTCATGTGCATATCTCCCTGTGGCGGATACCAGGGGTTAGTTATTACGTATTTCGTAAAAAACAAAAAAAAAAAAAAATAAAAATAAAAAAAAAAAAAAAAAAAAAAAAAAAAAACAAAAATAAAAAAAATTAATCCCCCCCCCCCCCCTCACACCTTCTTCAAAAGTTCTCGTGCTTGCCTCTAATCCACCACTCTCTACGACTCTACTCAGGCCCTTTTCCCTTTGCTTTCTATCAGTCTAAGTAGCTTTTCTTACTTCCGAAAATCTTCTGACCAATACGATTTGTAACATTCACTACAATTATTTCCTTTTTTTTTTTTTTTTTTTTTTTTTTTTTTTTGTTTTGGTTTTTTGTTTGTTGGAGGCTCCCAATTTAACTTGCAAACAGATTTTGATGATACTTTAATAATGAAGACAACATACAGTGGAACCTTCCTTTATACCCACCCCCCCCCCCAATTATCACTCACTCCCGCCCTCCTCCCACATAAGACTTACTTCTCCGGGACATTGCCCTTCTTTGTAAGTACAGTGAAAACCTCCCTTATAATACCTTCAAAAAAACATCCAAAATGTGGTCTTATTATGGAGGTGTCTTATAAGGGAGGTAATGTTAAAATACTTACAAAGAAGGCGAATGTCTCAGAGAAGTAGGTCTTATACGGGAGGGAGTCTTATAATGCGTGAAGTGTAATAAGGGAGGTGCTAATGGTAATAAAATTACTTTTCTGTATGCATGATTTTGCAGGTTTTATAAGGGAGGTTCCACTGTATAAAAAACCCACCCAACCCTTTCGGAGGTAATTGTAATCGCAGGACACATTTAACTTACTCTTTTTGAGTAGTATTCTACTCAATTTTGGACCCCTACTACTCTTCAAAATTAAAAACAATGCTATAATACTACTCATTTTTCAGTGAACATTTATTTGATGGTTTAATGAAAGAGGAGCTACTCGTTTCATCTGTCCAGACTACTCGAGACTTGGTGTAGGGGGGTAAACGGGTCTGGATTCGCTGTTAAGGGCACAATAACAAACCTCTGCCCAGCATCGTCTGATAATAATATGACAACTCTGGAAAGAGGAATGCAGATATTTGCTTTAGAACAGTCACAGAGATAATATCTCCTGATCATTTTCCCAGATCGACTCTTACTGGTCCCTTATTTTTGTTGCAAATAAAACAAATTCCACAATTATTTTTCTGACAGGGAATGTGTTTAACCCTATCGCCGCCAGCCGTTTTTCAACCCCCCAAAATGGCATTAAACTTTACTGGGTAGAAAAAACCTTGTACGCAATATTGGGAGTTCCTCTGTGACATGTGTA